>VXBC01003200.1:177686-192393 GCA_013399945.1 Ploceus nigricollis | reverse complement strand
ATCTTCAGAATTTAATGGCAAAGTTAAAAAAGACAATCTTGGTCGCTGGGCTTTATCTGGGGATTTGAGGTTGGGTATTAATGGCTGTGGGAAGAATCAGGGAATCACAGAATCAGAATGGTTTGGGTTGGAAGGGTCCCTAAAGATCATTTATTTCCAACCCCATCCATGGGCAGGGACCCCTCCCCCTGTCCCAGGTGTCCCCAAGCCCTGTCCAGCCTGGCCTTGGGCACTGCCAGGGATCCAGGGGCAGCCACAGTTGCCTTCTGCTGAGCCCCAGCCCTGCTGTCCTGCCTCTGCTGAACAAAGGATGCAGGTTTTGAGCACAGAATTTGGAATATTAACCCCAAAATCAAGACTTGTAGCTATGGAAATAACCCCCCCTCCTTCCTCTGTGTGATTTTCAGGAGTATAAGAAATCCCATAAGGGATCATAAAGCTATTTTTACATAAAACCTGACTGCAGTAACTTCAGGTGTAATTGGATCATCTGCTGAAGGACTTCTTGGTGTTGTTTTTATTTATTTTAGGCAGCCTTCTTTAGGAAATGCTGCTCACAAAAGGCAGTGTCACGTAATGTTAAACAGAAAATAAATTTTCTGCGTTCACCTTGAGGGATTTTGGAAGTTCCAAATTATAAAAGCTGTAATAACTTCCATTTAGAAGGCTTTTGACAGGAGGGAAATGAAAAACGAGGAATGTTTCCACAGAAAGTTATTCCAGCCTCATTTTTATAAACAAAACACACCAACTGTGTAAACCAGAAATAGCAACGTTTTCTTTGACTGCTTTTTCTGAATGCCTGGCTTCAAACACTCAGTCCTGAAGCTAATGAAGGACTTGTGGAGATGATATGCTCAAAGAAATTCCAGCAGCCCACACAGCTCCCATCTGCTTGGAACAGAAGCACAGCCTGCATCAGACATTAATAACAATGTTTAGCTGGGGGGGAGAAGGGAGGATATTTTGGGCCAGTTTAGGCTGAAACTGTGGCTTAATTTGGCACTGAGTGTGAATTTGGTTATTTGGAAAAGCTAAAAATTCAATTCAGGCTGGTGAAAAGTGAATTTTGCTTTGCGTGGGATTTTTTTGGGGTTTGGTTTGTTTTGTTTTGGTTTTGTTTTTTTTTTTTTTTGGGGGGAGGGGGGAGGTTCGGGCTTTTTTTGGGCTGCATTTAAAGAAATTATTTATGAGACTTTCCCTCGTTTCCAGTAGAGCCAGAATGAGTGGGATAGAAGGATTTAAAGCAAATAGTATAGGTTTAAGAGGCTAATTACAATAATCCTGCTGTAAACTTCCTAATGCTCTTTGGAGGGAGGAGTTTCTGGCTTTTTGCTGCAAACTTTTACCATTTGAGAGTGCCTCAGTCCATCAGCCCCGATATTGTTCTGGGCAAGGTCAGGAGCATCAAGTGTGCAGGTAGTTTGTAATTGGCTGTCTGCAGAAAACAGCAGGGAATTCAATCTATTCCCTGCACTTGGATGAACTAAACCAACACTCCACAGAGCCACTGGAGCATGGAAAGGTTGCTAATTTCTCTGCAGTAATTATTGCAGGTGTGCCCTGCTCCTATCAGAGGGGACACTCGGCGCTTGATGAACTTAAATGTTACTAATGGCTTTTTTCCCTGTTAATAAACCACATTTTGACATTCAGAGACTTTGTTTTACACTAGGGGAAGGAGAGCTTGGAAAATCTCAAAAAAGTTGTTCTGATAATCAGTGATGTTCTTGGGAGCTGGGGATAATTCCAGCAAAACAGCCTGAAATGTGTCAGGTTTTGGTCAGGGGAGTTGTGCTCTTACCCTGTCGGTGGCAGAGGGAAATAAAGACATGGACAGCTGGAAATTTAGAGTTTGAAGGGGCTTGGAATTCATGTGCTTTGAGAGAAGGAGTCACTTTCACTCTGGTAATAGAAAATGATTGCTCCTGAGAAACTTAAATGCCAGAGAATTCAGATTTTGGTGCATGAGGAAGAGAGGGAAGCCGAGGCACAGCGTTGTCTCTTTTGAGATTCATTTTTAGCCTGCTAGCCATTGTTTCCTGGGTGAAATCTCTTCCCTCAAACCATTGTTTCTATTTTTCAGAGTGCTTTGCATTTGATACTCTGGTAATACCCCTCTTTCCTTCCTATAGATGACTCTATCAATTCCATCAAGTTATATTGAATCATGGCAAATTCTCTCCATCCCAGGCATAAATTAATGGCTGTATTTTCCTCACGTAATGGATCATAAAGAGGAAATCAGCTGTAATCTACTTATGTGATGTAACCTGTTCAGAGGTTTTGGTTTTTTATTCTTATTTTCAGATAAACCACTGGTAGTTGATGAAGTGGTATTGCTGTCCTGAGATTCTGTCATGTTCACCAGCTCCATTACCTGAAAAATACTCATTAACTGGGACTTTGCATCTTGGAGTTCTTCTTTTAGGTGTGGAACATCAAATTAAGAGACCTTTACACACTGCAGCAGATAGAGACAAGGAGAAGTTTTGTGCTTTGTGTGAGCACAGGGTTGTGTTTGGGTGGGATTTGTGTTGGTCCCTCACTTTATCCAGGTTTAAATGTGCTTTCCACAAGTTCCCAGGGCTGGCAGCTCCCTGGCTGTTTGCTCCCTGTCCAGGGCCAGGCAGGTGACAGAGGTGACACAGTTTGACCTGAAATAATCTGGTTTCTTGGTGTTTGACATTCAGACATGTGACAAAACTATTTAAAATGCTTTGCAGTGTAGTGTTAGAACATGCTCAGTGTCCTTAACGTAGCAGCAGCTCTGGCTGTGTTTGTAACTCACGGCTGCTTTAATAGACTTTAGTTTGGGTTGGAGAAACTTGGACAGGGCAAGATCTAAAACAGCTTTTAGGAAGCTTTCTCAGCCCCTGGAAGGGGTTAATTCTTGCTGTCTTTTGCACAAGCATTGCTGGTTCTTAGCTCCCCACCAACATTTCTATCAGAGCCCCACTGCTTTCCTTGGAGCCTCTGAGGTGTCCCCTGGCAGCCTGCAAAGTGAGGGATGAGCTCTGGAGGGGCTGGGAGTGGGTGGTTGGGGAAAAAAGCTGTGAAAATTCACAGCAGGAGCAACCTGGAGGTACCAGAAATCCACATGTGAGCCGTGTGCTTGTGTAGCCAAAGCTGTTGATCCTGGCCTGGCTCAGGGGGTTAAACCCAGACTCAAGAGGCTTCACCTGGGTCTGAAGCCCAAAGCCAGGCAGGTGAAGCTTGACCTAAGCCTGTGACATGAATTGCCATCATTTGACCCCCAAATAATGTTTTTAGCATCTATTTATAGCCTGGTTTTGTGTTGTCAGGTTTAAAGCACTGATGCTTCCACAGGCAATCAGCTTCAAGGTGAGAATTTCAGCTTTGCCACAGCCAAAAAGTGACCAAGGCTCAAAATCTTTTCTGAGTCATTGGCTGCAAACAAAATGTCCAGGTAGGACAAGTGAGAAATCACTGAGCTGTGTTTGATATCAAAAGGCACTTCCAGGGAGGGTCTGTGAGTGGTGCTGGGTGTGATTTCATGCTTTATTGTTCCTCAGCCTGCTGAGTTTCCAGGGAAAAGGCACTTTCCATTCTCCTCAGCTTTGCCAGGGCTCTGAGGCTCCAGCTGGGAGCTCTCTGGTGTCTCCATTTCCATCAGCAATGTGAAAAACACCTACCACTTGTTTTTAAAATTTTAAAAGTTTAATAGTAATAAAATGGTTATAAAAATAATAATAAAATTAGAGTAATAAAAATTTGGACAATTAGGATTAGGACAATACAAGACAATAAAACCAAAAAATTACGGATGGTCCAGGTACCTTTTTCTGGGCAAAATAAGCCCAAAAAAGGACATACATTAAGAGAGGATTAACCCTTAAAAGCAATAGCCTGTTGCATATTCATACAGCTCATACATGATGCATAAATTCTACTGAAACAAAAGGATTCTTGGAGAAAAAGGCACAATAAATAATAGAAAAGGTACAAATCATTCAAATCTTCACATTTTGAGGTTTGCTGGCTTGCAGGAGCTGTTCCTGGGCGTGCAGCTTTGGCTTTGCACAGATTATTTATTCTCTGCTCTGAAATATTTGCAGATTGACAAACTGCACTGTTTGGTTTGGTGGAGTGATGAACCAGTTCTCTCAGCAGTTCAATATTTTGTGATCATCTCAGGAATGTTTTTTGTTGGGGTTTTAATGGCAGAGAAATACAGGCAGCATTAAGAGGATGAGCTGCACTGAGCATCCCTGCTCTGCCTTTGATGACTCTGATCCATTTGGGAAGTCAACAAAGATGGAAGAGAGAATAAATCTGCCCTTCCATGGCCATCTTTATACAGTCTAAAATAACACATAGGGTAATTTTCCTTCTTTTTCTGAAGCTAAGTGCTTTTTTGTGCATCTCCAGCCTGAGTTTTTCACTCCTGCAGTACATACTTGGAGCTGATAGCTCTCATCTTTTATGGCAGAAATTGCTGAAGCTGAGTAATTAAAGTTATTCTTGACTTCTCTTATTTACTGGAAACGACTGAGCTGAATCATAAAAGACTGAGGATTGTACTTTGAATGGTTTCCTGGATACTTTGCTCCTAGCAAGTAATTCCTTAATGGCATATCCACAACAACAACAACAAATGTTCTGGAATGGAACCTGACACTTGACTTGTGCTCCTTATTCCCTGGAGTGATCCCTGGTGGATGCACACCAAGGAAATGCTGCCTTGCCAGGGTGCTGTCCAAACCTTTTCCATGTATTTGGCTTTCTAAATATTATTTAAAATCTACTATTGCCATAAAAAAAAAAATAGAGTTTTGGCTTCTGTAAGCACCTCATCCTCTTTTTTTTTTTTTTTTTTTTTGTGCACTCCACAGCTTCACCTTCCCATCTTCTGCAGGCTGGAGCAGGTGCAGTGTGAGAGCATCACCTAACAGGCAGCACAGTCATTCCCTGGGGTGGCATATGTGAAATGAAGTAAAATTCACAAATATGGGTGACTAAATGAAAAAAAACCTTAAAATTATTGTCCTGCAATGGGGTCCCTCCAAACTGTCCCCATCGTTTTGGTTGAGGTGGCTTAGCTTGTGTCCAAGAAATAAGGGAGCTTGTTATTACAAAAAAAAGTAGTTATTTTCTGTCCAAACAGTGAACTTTTGTGAAAAACCAGTTTTCTGTGAGCTCAGCCTGGAGGATGTTAAGCCATTTAAAAAAGCACAGCCACAGATTGTGATGCTCTGTGCAGTTTATTAATCACAGAGGTGTTTTTTCCTCACTTATTTTTCAGACTCTCAGAAAGGTTTGGGTTGGAAGGGACCTTAAAGATCATTGAGTTCCAACTGGATATACACCAAGTTCCAAACTGGTGTCATTTATTAATCACAGGATCAGCTTTTCCTCACCTGGATTCCTTAATTATTTTTGTTTTAATTTTCTCACTGTAAGGCTCTCCAGGAGTACAGGCTCCTTCAGGCAAGGACAGAAATGTCACTGCAAAGCTGATTTGCTCCCAACAGGAAAATCTACCCTTGATCACAGAGACAAAAACTGAAAAACAAGAATTTGGAAAAACATGGCAGTTTTAGCAAAGTTTGCTGGGTGTAAAGTTGCTTTTTAGGGGAAGGTTTTACTTTTAGGAAAGGAATTATTTTGCTTTACAAAGGAGGGGTGTGGGAGGGAGCACACCTAGGGTGATGCTGCCCAGAGAAAGAAGCAGCTCCTGAAGAGCTGTCCCCAATTTCCTGGTGTTTGTGTTAATATAAATAATTCCTGTCTCCCTCTCAGCCTCCCCAGGCATTGCCACAGTGCTCCAATATTGGGAACATCCATTGCTTTACCCAGCCTTACTAAATAAGGGGTTTAAAACATTGTTAGATGAGATTGCTGTGGTTTGTTCAGTGGCTTCAACGCTTCCTTTTGCATCCCTTAATGCAGTTTTTTTCCTGTTTTCTCCCTCCTCTCTCAGTGTTCTCTATCACAGGATCCATCAGTCCCCATTTTGGTGATTGTTCCTATACATATGGAATGATTTATTGATGAATCTCTGCTCTCTTTGCAATAACATATCCTGCATTGCACTGAATTCCACCTTAAAGGAGTCATTGAGACATCACACCATTAAAGTTACACGTTTTCCTGCCTTTGATGGGCTGTTTCCAGAGGGATCCATCCCTCCAGGGACAGACAGAGCTGGAAGGAATCCTGTTTGCTAATTACTGCCACCATTTAGAAACAAATCCCAGTCACAGGGCACCACAGTGAGTCCAACCCAGGGAACAATAAAATCTGAGTCTGTGGAATTGCTCAGGAAATGAAGACTGAATAGAACTTGAAGGCAATTAAAGCCTTTATTTCCATTTTATTATGGAATAAATACTCCAGGATATTTTCATTTGCTTCACTTTTTGTTTGCTCACGGGGTCTGCTTGTTAATGTGACTGGGATGTATGAGAACTCCTTAATTAACCTGTTTTTGTGGGCATCTCGTGGTTTCTATGAAATGTGTGTGCTGACAGCTCTGGAACAATAGTCCAAATAGAAATGACAGATTTGTAAGCATTGGCCAACTAAAAACTGTTCAAGAAATGCAGTTTTTGAATTATTGGACCAGGCTTCTCTGCAAATTGGAATTCAGTTCAGTTAATTGAATTCACTGGATCTATGGCAATTTGCATAAAGTTATAATAAGAGCGTGGTTATCTTTATAAAAGCTGCAGGTTTGGAATCTTACATTAAAAATGGAATAATATAATTTTTATTTTGTAATAGCCAAACACAGAAATATCTAAATGACACGGGGACAAAATTGAAATACGTATTTTGCTCTCAGTTACAAAGTTCATATTCAACAGTGCCAGGCAGCCCCTTGTGGAGGCTGTGTGGATTGGATGGAGCTGGGATGTTGGTCTGTTTGTCCATCACACTCAGCCCTTTCCTGTAGCTCTGCTTTGTTGGAAGGGACATTGCATAAAGTAAACTGGAATAAAGCAAACAGAGCTTTTGCTGGAGGCCTGGAAGCAATTCCTTAAAGCAGGGATGGTCCCATTTCCTCTGTGCTGAGCTGGGATCCTTGGGCATCCTCTGGATTGGGGATGAGCTCTGCAGGTGTCCTGCAGGTATTTCCTACAGCAAATCCCCTCCCAGACCTTTCCTCCCCCATTTCTCCTGTCTGATGCAGCTGTTTGGGCACATCCATGGGATTAAATTCACTCCCAGTGCTTTGTGTCACTCCTGGGGCTGTGCAGGGGTTTCACAAGGACCCTGGGGAAAGAATCTGTTTGCTTAAAGATAAAATAGTTGTAATTAAATATTTGTTGTGTTGACCTTAGGAACTGGTGAATGTGATAAATAAATATCTGTAGAGCAATAAACCTGCAGGCTGGGGAGGAGGAAACATCTGTACAGCTGCCCTCACTGCAAGAAGTCCTGAGAAAATGTTTTCTGTTGGGGTCTTTGAAGTGGAGACTTCAAGAAGAGCCTGCTCCACAAAGTTTAAACAGAGATGAAGTAAAGGTTGAGGCAGAGGGAAGCAAGGTGGTGCTTCAGTTCCACCCCTGCTTCCAGCAGGGCTGCAGAGCCTGCTCAGCCCTCAGCACAGGCAGATCCTGCTCCTTTACAGGGGTTCTCCACTCATCCTCTGTGGAGACAGCATGAGAGGCTGTCAGCAGGGCTCATCCTGCATTCTGCCTTCCCTGGGTGTTGCTGGCTGGGAGTGAGGATGCTCCCCCTGGCAGGAGTGCTGCTCCCTCCCTCCCTCCCTCCCTCCAGCAGGGCTCAGCTCCTGCTGCTCCCCAGGGATGCAGGGCAGGGAGAAGCCTCCTGCACATCCCAGCTGAGGGCACAGCAGCAGGGAGGAGGCAGGGACGTGCAGGCAGCAGCTCCTGCATCCCTGTGCAGCCCAGCGGGTTCTGCTGGCTCACAGAGCATCCCTGCACACCCCAACCCTCCTCCCCTGGCTGCTCCTGGCCTTCTCTTCTCTCTTTGCTGCTGAGACAGAGTCCTCTGCTCAGAGCTCAGCAGTTCTGGGCTTTTCTTTCTGAGGCACAGCATTGGTTCTGTAAGGACCAAACAGTTTGTGCAGGAGTCCAGGATCCCCCGTGCAGGATGGCACTGCGTCACCTCAGAGACGAGCAGCAGTAAAACTCTCCAGGAGGAGCAGGAGCAGCTCAGCCAGGTATAGCAGGGACAAAAAGAGGAAAAACTATCTGGCATAAGCAGATTTTTTCTGGTTGTTGCATTCTCTGGTAGAATATAGAAATTATTTGTGCAGAGAGCAGCTTTCAGGGGTGGGACAGGGCAATGCCTGATGCCTTTCACTGTGCTTTCAAACTTCTGAGCTTTGTGGATTTAATATTAATTTCTTTCATTTAAATGCTGAGAAGTGAGTTCAGAAAAGGATGTGCTTTGCCCAGGAAGACTTTTCACGTTGGTTCCTTGGAGTGTTATGAAAGCAGAAATCAGAGTTGTGGGATAAAGGGTTGAAACCTTTAAGTATTTGTTTTTATTCTTAAAAATACTTCAAAAATCGATGTCTGAGGGCTGCAGCACTCCCTTCTCCCTTGATCCATGTGCTGATCCTTCCTGCAGCCTCCTGGATCCCTCTGGCCAAGAGCAGCAGTCAATAGCTCTAAAGCCAGCCTCACATTTTGGGTCTTGCCCTGGTTTTTGCAAGGCCTTGCAGTTCCTGAGTGCTTGTGGTGACATTGAGGATTGATAACGGTGTGTCCTGGGGAATGGATTTTTGGGGACGTTGTGTGGCCTTAGGAAATGCCACTCTGCAGTTCCATGTGCCTGTCACACGCTGGGTTTAATGCTCTGTCCCTGGATTTTGGGCTCTTCTGGCTAAAGCTCAAAGCCTTGGAGCTGGAATTGCTTTGATTTGAGGAGCAGGGGAGCTGCACGAGCTGCAGGAAATCCTGCAGGTGATTTTTCTGCAGACAGTTTTTGTCCTGGGCAGGCACTAGGTGAAAGCAGAGAAAAGCACAGCATGGAAATGTCCCAGGGTGAGGACAGGGAATGTTCTCCTTGGGTTTGGATGGGGAGAACATCTCTGGAAATGTCCCAGGGTGAGGACAGGGAATGTTCTCCTTGGGTTTGGATGGAGAGAACATCCCAAGAAATGTTCCAGGGTGAGGACAGGGAATGTTCTCCTTGGGTTTGGATGGAGAGGACACCCCAGGAAAAAAGAACAGCAGTGACCTCTGTGCTGCTGATGTTCCACGGAGTCTGAGGGGTGGAATGAGGGAGAGATTGAGCAGAGATGATGGAATATCCATGGAATGTCACAGCTGGGCCTCAGGAACGGGCACCCTGCCCTGCCCAGGCACCTGGGGGTGGAGGGGAAGCTCTCAGAGTTAAATGTGATCCATAAAGGGCAGGTTTCTTTTTTTCAGCATTTTTTCCATCCTGGAAAGCAGAATTTGCCCTCATTTCAGAATAAAAAATATCCCCAGTGAGCAGCAGTGAAAGGGCTGATAGGAGCATTATGGAAATAATTAATTTTCTTAGGAATGTTGTAATTTCAGAGTTTCTGTAATGATCAGAGGTAGGGCTTCAGCACAGATCATGGTACCAAAACCCAGGGTTCTCAGTAAGGCTTCTGCAAATATACACATTTTCCTTTCAAATTATAAATATCTGTATATTTAAATATATCTATCTATTTTCCCTGAAAATAATAAATAAACCCACACTGAGGTCTTGCTTCTACATTAAGAGCTCCAAAGCTTTTAAATTAAGAGAGNTCTAAACCTACTCTCTGTCATTTTGAACCCATTCCCCCTTCCCCTGTCATTCCAGGCCCTTGTAAATAGTCTCTCTCCATCTCTCTTCTTTTTCAGTGGAAAAGGGGAGAGGTGGGGACAGGAGCCCCCAGCAGGTGGAATAAAATAGCAGATTATCAGCTTTACTCTCACAGAGCTGTAAAAATTATTAAATGAAAGGTTTCTTTACCGATTTCATAAAGAAATCCCTGGTATTCTTAAACCCCTGAGGAACGTGGCAGAAAGCAGTATTTTCTGTATCCTTTAAATGCTTTATTGCACATAATTTGAAGCCCTTTATTGCTGAGAGCAACAGATACCATCTCAGATTTCCCCTGCTTTAGTTTTGGTAATGTCATTTCTGATTAAACTTTGAGAGTTTTGTATATTGAACCATGAAATAGTTAAATTTTTTATGAGAGTGATGAAAATCCTATTGCTTTTGGGTTTCAGAGTATCAATAGCTTGAGCTGAACAAGCCAGAGCTCATTCCCAGGAAGCACCAGTGCAGGACCTGCCCTTCTCTGTGGTGTTTTTCCCACCTTGGGAATGCAGGTTCCTTTTAAAGAAAAGCATCTTTGCATCTTTCCAGCCCCCCAGGCTCTGGGGCCATGGTGGGATCTTGGATTTCTTGGAGCTGTTCATTCCTGAGCTGCAATTTCACCTCTTGGCTTCAGCCACGCCGTGCATTTGGCTCAGAACCAGGAATAAATCAGAATTTGGACTGTTCAGCTCAGCAGTGCTCAGTTCACAGTGCCAGTGGTGCAGCAGAAGTTCTGTGGCACAGGGGGAGCCCAGCTCTGCATCCCAGGTAAGGTTTGCTTGAATTTATTGCCCTGAAATGCTTTCTTAGAGCTCTGTTACCACAATTAAAAGCTCCATATTCTCAAGGAACCCATAAAGCTGTTCCCTTACACAGCAAAGGGCTGCACAATTACCAGCCTGGATTTGAGCATGGAAAAATGGTGATTTAAACTCAGAGAGAAGCATCAGGAGGAGACCAAAGGAATAAAGTATCTCATGGCAAGATACCAAATGCAGCAGTGCAGATTTTTAAGGAGAGGGCAGAACGAGTGTCCCAGGCAAATGGACTGAAGAAGGCAAATGTAGGGCTTGCCAGAAGGAAACCCTGGGTCAGGGGATGGAATTCAAGTGCTCTGCAAAGGAAATGTAAATAAGGCAGTCTGGGTGCACAGGAACAGCTTCGTGCTGAGGATGTGGATGTGTCATGTGTGGGGAAATATCGAGTGCGAGGCCACTGGGAGGAATTTGGGAACAGCTGCTACTGCACTGGTGAGTTACTGTGGAAAGGATTATGAAACCTCAGTGGTTTATAGTGAGAAGAGATGTTTAAGAGGAAATTAATTGCCTTTAGCTGCTTTTTGGTGTTTAAATGTGTTTAAAAATATCTGTATAAGCTAAAAACTAGACTAAAAAGCAGATCCTGCAGCCTGGTGATGAGTGGTACCATTCCAGAGGTGTGTGGGAGTTTGTCTGTGGAAAAGGCAGGATCTTGGCTGTTTTCTGGGCAGGCTTTGGTGGATATCAGTGAGAAAAAATGATGTACATGAAGTACACAGTGAATGTGGGTTTTGGAAGGAATTTTGAATTAGTTAGAGACGGGACTTCTGAGTTTTTTAGATGATGCAGTTTATTGTTCTTCTACATAGACAGGAAGGGTTGAGTTCGGCTCACATCTTCACTGCATGGTTCAGAAGGTCACAAGACCCTCAGTTACACGACCTTTTAAGGACTTATTGACCAATAAAACCCTTCTAACAAGGATATTTATGCTTTTGACCCATTCCTTAAATATTTCATCTCATGGACTCATGCTACAGTGTGAGCTTTCTGAGCCAATCGTGTTATGACACACAAACCCACAGTGCTGCATCCTAAACTTCTTGTTTACCTTTGTAACTACTTTTATTTTTTCTATATTTTAAATTCTAAAACTCTAAACATTCCTCCACTTAACGTGTCTCTGCTTTAAACTACAAATCCACATTCTCACTTCTACCACTAAGTTTAGAAGCCTTTTCCAAGGTCTCAGATCAAATCCTGTGTTTAATTCTAAGCTTTGGCTTAGGAGCCCAAAGTTCTGAGAGTTCCCTGCATTTCAGATTCCAACAAATTTGAGGGGTGTGTAGAGTCCTTTTAGGAGACAAGGGCTTGGTGGGGTGTGGGTGATGCCCTCACAGATTGGGGTAAATGTCTTTAGTGACGAGACCTTGTGCTTCAGTAGAGCCCAAACCATCTTCCTGTGAGCTGCAGGCAGTAAAATGTGTTTAATGCCAGGTTCCTCCTGCACCAGGCACCTGAGCAGCTGTAGTGCTGATGAAGCCATGCCCTGGCAGCTCTGCTGGAGGTGCAGATGTGCTGAAGTGCTGTCTGTGTCAGCTCTGGGTTGTTACTGGGACAGGAGCTGGGATGCTCAGGGGATGCTGGGCAGGCACCTGCTGAGCCCTGTTCCCTCAGGGAAACACAGCCTGTTGTTGTTTCAAGGCTTTTCCAAAGAAAACACCTGCTGTGCCAAGCTCAGGGAGTACCAAACCCCTCAAAATAAACACATATTGCAGGTGAAATAGTGCTAGTGAGGGGAAAAGCAAACTGGTATTAAAGTAATGAAAAACCACACGAGCTACATCTCAACAAACAGCTCTGAGAGCGCGTGTCATGTTGCATTTGTGCTAAGAGATGTTATAAAACTACTCTGGCTCTCTGCAGCTTCCATCTTTATGGATTATTGTGAGAGATCTGTGACAAAACTCAAGTCCCAGCTGAGATTTTCCTCAGGAACTTGAGCACAGATATTGCTGTCCTGGAACTTGTGGCAGAGCAGAACTGGTGTCCTGCTAGATAAAATCCCTAAATCCTCTGCCTGGTACAACCAAGCAGCTGCAGTTCACAAAAAGCTCTGGGTTGTGCCACAACTGTCTGGGCATGTCACAATGTTTGTGACATTGCAGGGAGCAGGAGGGGACAGCAGCTGAGCTGGGCAGGGGCAGCAGCACCTCCTGCACTGGAGCTGCACATCCTGCAGGGCTCTGTGCTTTGGGCAGGAGAAGAAAACTCGAGCCATAAACCAGGCTGGATTAGGCTACACTGATAATTCTTCATGGGTTCAAAAGCTGAGTTGAAATTACTGTGAACTGTGGGATTTAGGCAGCGTGGGAATTAAAACTATGCTGTGTCACGTGTTTATTTCAACACAATTTCATTTATCTTCCTAACGTGACAGGTGCACTGATTTGGGCAGGAAGCTTCTGTTTTCAGCTAAAAAGCCAGGGGATGTGGCTTAGTGAATTGTTCTGATGCCTGTTATATGTTACATGCTAATTGTTATGATGCTTTGGGATGCTGAGTTTATTTGCTACAGCCCTTCAACTGTGAAGTTAATTTGTCCAGTCTTCCTGAAGGTTTCTAAAAGGATTATTTGACATTTTTTTCAAAGCTGAGCTTTGAAAAAATTAATCTATTAAAGAGCAAAGGGCTGCACAAAGTGCTGGGGTTTGGCACAGGTTGGGTTCAGGTTCAGTTCCTGGGCACCAGTTTAGAACTTACTTCACCTCTCAGGGATTTCATAAATAATTCTGGAAGGATCTCTGAAGTTTTGCAAGTGGGGCATGAGAAGCTAATGAGGTTAGGTGGCTGATGAACTGCCCTGCCTATAAATGATGGATTTGAGGAGATTTGATGAAGTTGTGTGTCTCTCTCTGTGTGTGTGTGCTCACCATCTGCTCCCAGGAGAGGGAGGGTGGAGGAGCATTAAACCATAATGGGGTTTAGTGGGGTGGAAGCAGCAGAGACAGCTTGGTGACCACATCCCAGATGGAAGGAACAGGAAACAATTTAAACCCTCTGCAGAGCTGGGAGGGCTGAGCACCACGGGAAGCAGCTCCTAATGCAGGGATGTGCTGCAGCCTCAGAGGAAAACAGCTGGGGGCCCACAGAAATTAGGAATATTGGGGTGACACTGTAAAAGTTATCTCTCATTTGAGTCCTTCCAGCTTCCTCTGGATGAGCAAGAGAGGCAGGGAGGCCAGGGAGAAATCCCCAGCTGGTTTATGAGAGTTGGGATTGCAGCTTGTGCTGTTTAACATGAGAATGCACTGTATGGCTGGTTCTTAGTAGGTTAAAACCTCCTGATTACACTGAATATCTCCTTCTCAGTATCAAATGGAGGCAGCATTTTCAAGTTAAAGACCGATACAAGGGGGTTAACAAGGTTTTTGCATTTTCCAGACATGCTAACACAGCTGCAGCCTTAAATGTCAATTGATTTATAATATCTTTTAACCTTATGTCAATACTGGGGTTTAGTGTAATTTTCCCACAAGAAATCTCCAGAGGGATCTCTGTGCTTGCTGTTAGAGTTTCCTTTGAGGCTGTTATTGCCTTAAATGCTGGTTTTTGCCAGGCACTGCCCGGGTGTTACACGTGTGAAGTTGTGTAAGCACCGTCACTGTCGGTTTTCATTACGAGCTGCTGTGCAGCATCACCCTCAGAGCAGCAGCCAGCACGTCAGGAAACATCTTTGAAGCCTTTTTCCTCTGGCACTACAACCAAAAACTTGTCTTTCCTACCCCTTTATACCAAATTACTTGGGTCTGTCCCCAGGCTGAGGTTGGTGATTTTAGCTGAGTGTTGTGACAGGCTTTAGTGTTCTGCTCTGGGCCACCCATTCTGGAAATCATTCATTTCCATTCTGGAAATGAACTGTGAAAAACGCCAATCACTTGTTTGAAAATTTCAAAAGTTTAATAGTAATAAAATAGTTATAAAAATAGTAATAAGAAATTAGAGCAATAAGAATTTGGACAGTCAGAGTTAGGACAATAAAGGAAAATAAAAAGCAAAGAATTACGGACATCCAGATGTTTTTGGGCACTAAGCTGCCAAAAACATGCCTTGTGAACAAAGGAATAACCCTTAAAAGCAATAGCCTGTTGCATATTCATATATCT
>VXBC01003200.1:158418-177536 GCA_013399945.1 Ploceus nigricollis | reverse complement strand
GATGGAGGGACAGGACACAGGGAATAGCTCCCACTGCCGGAGAGAAGGGATGGGTGAGATATTGGAAAGGAATGAGGGTAGTGATGGACTGGGATGGAATTCCCAGAGAAGCTGTGGTTGCCCCTGGAAGTGTCCAAGGCCAGGTTTGGAGCAGCCTGGGACAGTGGAAGGTGTCCCTGCCCAGGGGTGGGGTGGGGTGGGATGAGATCCCTAGAAGTGCTGGAGCAGCCTGGGACAGTGGAAGGTGTCCTTGCCCATGGCTGGGCTGGCACTGGATGAGCTTTAAGGTCTTTTCCAACTCCATCATTCCGAGGTGATTTCCCAGCACCAGAGCTGTGCCAGCTCCCCCAGCCCTGCCACGAGCAGAGACCACCACAGCAGCCCCCCTGCTCCTGAGCCACAGGGCCACCTCAGCCCAGAGCCCAGGCAGCTGCATGCTGCTCCCAGGCAGGAGGAGATCTTCCTGATGGGAGTTTTTGCAATAAATTTCAAATGTAGGTCAGGATTCGTGGAAGTTGCCTGAATTTTTAACTGCATTCAAATTAACCCCCGTGTGGTTTTTTTAATGGTTTCTCTGAACTTCCTGCTTAGCTGGAGGAACATTTCTCTGAAGGAAAATGTGGAAACAACCAATGGCCACGTCTTCATCAGAATAAAATGGAATCGTTTCACATCTGGGTTTAAAGGCAGGCTGAGCTTTCTGAAAGTAATTGATCTTTGTATAAAGTTAAATATCTTTACAACCTCCAAGTCTGAGGGCTGCTGGGCTGGAGAACTTGTGCAGAAGAGAGCAGGCAGAAGGAACAGACAGATAAACTGAGGGACATTTAAAAACCAGCAATTTTGTAGGCTGAAATTAAACATTTTTATATCTCTCAACTCAAAACAATTCAGTTTTCAGTGCCTGCTGTGCTTTTACTGGGGTGTTCTCTCTTGTGCAGTGATTTAAAAAGAAAATTAAGGGGAAGAAATAATTCTCTCAATTGAAATACTTATTTTTCCTTTTTTATCTATAACTTCTTGCTTACTTTGGGTATTTTATGGAGTTCCCCTTGATAAAGTGGCAGTCATAAAATACGGGGCAGTGTAATTATTGTGCTTTAATTAAAATAAAATTTAAAAAGGGCTTCTGGTTCAATGTTGGCCAAGGTTTATAATGTGTGTAGCTCTTTTTCAATGGGTATTCTATACCTAGAATTGATTTAACTGATAAATTTGATGATGCAGATATTGATAATTTATTTTTTTCTTCCATCTGGTGATATTTCTATTATTTCCAGTATGGTCTTATCCAAAGCCCCTTGAAACTAATAGAGGCCATAAACTGGGTGATTTCTGCTCCCTGGTTTAGCTCCCAGTCATTGCTTTAACTGTGTGAACAGGACATAAATTAACACACTACTGCTGTAACTTCAGTTGTACAATTGGAGTTTTACTGCATGCAGTAAATTCTTATCCAGCCAGCCAAAAATTCCCTGTAGTTCCGTGGCACGGGAGAACTGTGACAGGGTGTTGGGCTGTCCCTCTTGTTCCCAGCTGGAATCTCAATCCACCCCCTGGTGCCTTTGGAGTCTCCTGGCAGCTGTAGGGTGGCTTTGCTCCAGTGCCTGCTCACGCTCCTCCCTCCCACCCCAACCTTCATACCCATGGTGACATTTTTTACTCATCCTTTTCTCAGTCTTAATGTTCTAATTCCACACTCTGTTTCCTGGTTTGGAACTTTTATTTTATCTTCAATTCAAGATGTTACAATTTTTTTTTTTTTTTAGAAAAAAAGAAATTGTCCCAGAATCACCCAGACATCACAAAGAAATTTTGCCAAATATTGAATGTATTAAATTTGAGCTGACAGCTCCATCTATGCAGAAGGAAAAGTGGAAAATACCAACATGGCTGGAAATAAGTTGGCACCTAAAGTTAAGATGCAGATAGGGGTTGAAATGTTGGCAATTAGCATTTTAAGGGGTATTTTAAGGGTATTTTAAGGGGTATTAAAATTAGCATTTTAAAATGGGGTTGAATGGGCTGGTTTGACAGGCACTGGGACGTGTGGCTTTTATGGGGTCCAGCTGGCAGCTGTGCCTCTCTGCAGCCTGGATGGGGATGAATTCCCAAAATCACAGAATGGTTTGGGCTGGAAGGGACCTTAAAGCTCAGCTCCTTTCAGCTTCCCTTGTCCTGGTTGCTCCAAGCCCAACTTGGCCTTGGACACTTCCAGGGTCAAAGCACCCAAAGCTCCTCTGGGCACCCTGTGCCAGGGCCTCGCCACCCCTGGAGTAAAGAATTCCTGCTCAGCTTTGGAGAACAGGCTGAATTTGGTGTGAATTCCCCTCTTTATTCATCCAGACTCAATCCATGCAAGCTGGGAGAAGAATCTGCTGCTCAGGGCAGGGCTTGAAACGGGGCTCCTCTGGGCACCCCGCAGGTGGCTTTGGTGCTGCTGTGCATCCAGACCCGGCCTCAGGACACTCCTGGCTCCTTTCCTCTCCTCCTGTGCCTTTTGAGGAGCTCTTGGCAGCTCCTGCAGGGACCTGGGCAGGCAGAGCCCCTTCCCAGAGGCAGCAGGGGCAGGTTCTGCTCATCCCATCCCATGCCAGGCTCTCCGGCTTTCAGGGTGGATGGACAGGCAGAGCCCTCAGCCAGGGAAAACAGCAGCAAACCTTTCTGTTCGCACCTTTTGAAGCCCTTACACGCAAATCAATGTTTGCAAACCTTGTTTCCTTTCATCTGCTGCCTATGACAAGCAAACCAAGGGCTCAGTGTGATCTCTCAATAAATGCTGGGGCAGCCATTCCTGAGGTGCCGTGGAGCCGGGCTCGTTATCTGCTGCGGAGATGATCCTTGTTTTCTCTGGCCAGGGGCTTGATTCCTTCAATAATTGATATTCCAGATTGAAAACAAAGCTGTGTGCAGCACCCCTTCCTTGGCTACCTCTGCCAGCTGCTCAGCACATTCCAGCTTGAGAGCCTCTGGCAATGAGGGAGCTCACAGGAGCCTTATTTATTTATTTTTCCTACGCTTAGTGCAAGGATGTCTTTAAAAAAATACCCTCGTTCTATAAAAGATGGCAGAGGCAGGAAGAGGCAGTAATTTCATGTAATCTGCATAGTCAGTGTGGGGAAATGCCAGAGTGTTTGCAGCCCTCTAATAGGGATTGTAAACAGGCAGTTTATGGTGCTCTGCTGGAGAACAGCTCCCATCAATTACACCCAGCGCAATTTCTTTGTTTTCATCCTGAAGTTTATTTCCTTTTATGTTTAGTAATTAAATCAGAGCGGGAGGGTTGTGTTGTGGGTACCAAACAGCAGCAGGGATTACAGGGAGCTGTCACCAGAGTCACTTTGTTCTGCTGTCAGCCACAGGTCATGGCCATGGTCATGGGTCACCTCCCCTGGGACAGCCAGGAGCTCCTGCCCTGCTCCCATCTCAGAGGGTTCAGCCACAGCTTTCAAATCATTTCTCACAGAGATTTGTTGGCCCAGCATCTCCAAGGAGCTCCCAGGTGCAAAGCCCCCGTGGCCATGGGCAGGTGGCTCTTGGTGGCCAAAATCTGTGGCCACAGCAGCCAGGCACTGCTGTGCCCGTGGCAGTTTCCAGCTGCAGCTCTGAGGGTTTGGAGTTGCTAACAGAGGTGCTGTGTGCTCAGACACCAATTTGTTCTCTGTGGGAGCCTATTTATGCCCTGAATTCCCACCCAGAATAACCCAAACCACATCCCTGCCTGAGCAGCAGAGCTGCTTCTCTTTCCACACCAAACCCCAAAAAATCTGCTGCTCTCTCTGAGCTGCACTCGAGGGAGCAGATGCCTCCTCTGGCATCTGTTGGCTGCTTGGCTTCATTTTGGAGGATTTGCTCTCCCAGTGGGAGGGAAAACTTTGTGTTCAGGCCACGCTGAAGATTGAGCAGTTCAATGAACTGATGTCAGGGCTAAATTAATTTGTTCTGGAGGGCCATGGTCAAGGCTAGACCTCCACAGCATTGATTCCCTATCAGTTTTCGTGGGGATAAGCACAATTTTTAATCAAAATAACACATTTAAGTGCAAACCCAGACTATTTCATAGTAAAATATCACCAACTGGATCTTGACTCAGCTGTGTCTTTAGTTTAGATTTGCTAGGAAACAGTGACCTCACCATTTCTGCAGTCAGGAAAATCCCAGAGGATGCTCGAGAGTGGTGCTGTGCCTTCACTTGATATCCCAGGAGTGATCCTGGCCTCGCTGCTGGAAATAATCCACAGATAATGGGAGGAAAAGCAGGCTGGGAGCTTGTACATTCTGTGTTTGGCTGTGCTGTCTCCCTGTGTGGGTTGTGCAGTTTCACAGCAGCAGCTGAGCTGTTGGGCTTTGCACCATGAGCTGCTCCAGCTCCGGGTGGAAGTGGAGAGAGATGAACACCCAGAGCAGGCTGTGGGCAGGAGAGCTGCTGAGAGCAGCAGGGCTGGAGGCAGAGACCTTCCAACACACACAAAAAAAGGGATTTAGTTGTAAAGAGGATGGCAGGCAGGTGGGAGGAGTGGCTGTGAGCGTGGTCTGGGCTTTTCCTGGGCAACCTGTGGAGCAGGGAATGCTTTCTGCCACCTCCATCCAGCTTTTGTCAGGGCTCCTCAGCATCAAAGCTCCCTGGGATGGTTTGTGTCTCTCACAAATCACTTGGCAGCACAGGCAGCCCTGGTGTGGTTCCAGTGCTCTCACAGAAATCTCTGGAAAATGTCCTCAGAGCTGGGCTTGGACTGGCACCATCTCCTGCCCAGCCTGGAGGGTGGAGCAGAGCAGCCCCAGCACCAGCTTGGCCCCTCTGGGAAACACATCCCAGCTCCAGGGCAGCCTGGGAGCTCTTAATTCCATGTAAAAGGTGCAAAGTGTGGAGGTGTTTTTCCTTTCTTCTGCACTCAGCTCTGCCCTGAGCCCTCAGATCTCCCCAGACCCTGCTCCTCTCCTCGCTCAGCATCCCCAGCTCCCTCAGTTCCAGGCAATCTTTAAAATAAACTTTGAAGGGGAAACAAAACGCTAAATAATCACGTGACAGGGATATCAAAATGATGGGTGAGGGTTATTTTTTCCCCTCCCTAGATGATTTTTGGATTTAACAAAACAGTTAAAAACATTTGAGGTCCAAGCATCTCAATTATCTGGGTTGGAAGCCTTCTGCCAGTAATAGGTGATGAGGGAATTGTTGTTTTGATAGCCTCTGTTCCCAGGAACACACAGAGAACTGCCTTCTCACCAGCTTTTCAATGTTAATAAACTTGCTTGTTTTTTTTTCTTCTCCATTTTATGCTCTTAAGAAAGCTCCAATTTGTACCTCTGAAGGAAGGCAAAGCATTCTTCAGCAGCAGTGTGTGTGTGTCCACTGGACTGGGAACCCCCTGAGGGGCTCCTGTGGAGAAAAATCTCCTTTTGTCTTTGAAATCAGAGGGATTATTCTGTAAGCTCCACAAGTGAAAGGTAAAATGTCATTAAGATGCTGATTTTGGAGATGATACAGAAATATCTTCAATATTTTCACATCCTTTTTTTGTCTCCTGGACGAGATGTCGCTGTCTGATAATGTGGATTGTGGGAACAGACCTATCCAAAAGGGGACGATAACTTTGAATGTTGCTTATCTAAATTTGTTTGGAGAGTGAAACTGCCTTGATTCCTTATCTCAAAGCAGTGATTTAGGGATAACAGGAGCTCCCTTGGCAGCAGAGTCCTGGGAGCCTGGTTCCCGTGGTGCAGCATTCTCTCAAACTGAGACTGAATTAACCCTTATTTCTGTAGGAAATCTCTGCTCAAAAGTCAGCTGGAGTTTGATATTCCAGCCTGACAACTCATTTTTGCATGAAGGGGTTTGCCAGTGTGGCTGTGCTCTCAGAGGCTGCTTGGAGACCAGGAGGGGCTGGGCTGGCTGAGCTCTAATTCAGGGCTCTCACTGAGAGCTTTGCTGTCAGAAAAAAAGCAAAACTGGACATGTAATGGTCCTTACAGAGCACTTCTGTTGATGATGGACTGGTGGTGTAGTTAGGAGAGAAGAAGTGGACTTAGGGAATACCAACTCAAATATTTTTTGCTGTTTTGAGTTATTTTACTCTCCCTAAAGCTGGCATCTTTTGAGGTTTATAATTTATTGCTTGGCTATATGGGATAGCCCCTTGCTTTAATCTCCCAAAACACTGCACTGAAAATGTCACTTGGCATGAAGGTGGAAATTGGCTTTAAATTGGTGAGTTTTAAGGTAACTGATCCAGACAATCTTTAGTAAAAGTCTCTCTAAAAGAGGATAAATTCTAATTTGTAGAAAATGCCAGGCTAGGAAGTTTCACTGCTTGTAGCTTTTTATTATGATAATGTTGCTCCTTCTTGGAATAAAGCTCCTCAGAATTTGTGGCTGTCTGTGTGTGGATGTTCTCTGAGAGCTGCTGCCTCAGGTGAGCATTTCCCAATTCATCCCTTGATGGAAAAGGTAGAACAATAAACAGTGAGCCCTAATTAACACCCACAGCCTTGATTCAGACTTGTCTCCAGCCACCCCCTCTCCTTCCCTGGGGATGATTTATCCTTGCATTGTCCAGGTTTTCCAGGGCAATTCTGAGTTTCCTGAGGGCAAGAGACACAGAGTGAGGGGTGTGATGGTGCAGTTAGTGGCTGGTGATTAAAAACATTTAATTACAATTTTTTTTTCCTGTGGAAAACTGTGCTGTGATTCAAGAGACTTGTGGCTCAGCTGGGAATATCCGTGTTTAGGGTGGATTGTTGCTTCCAAGGAGCTTTCAGTAGTGACCCAGGTGTGCAGGGGACACTGAATGTTAAAGGTATAATCCAGTCTCTCTAAATCAGGTTTTAATCTGTGGCTTTAGGTTCTGCATAAAGACAAACTGGGAATGTTGCTTCCAGACCGAGTCAGAAAGGGATGGTGTTGCTGAGAGGGATTTCCATCTGTAATTCCAGCAGCAGAGAAGCCTCTCCCTGTCTGCCCCACAGCTGGCAGAGCTGTCCCACAGCTGGGTTATTGGGAATATGTGGGATGAGCATCAATCAGGCAGCATTACACCAAAAAAACCTTCATGGAGCAACCAGTGTTTAAAGTGCAGGGCCATGGTCTCGTGGCAGTGAGCACTTCCTGAGTGATTCCATCAGGAACCTTTGCTCGTGCTGCTGGAATTCTGTTTATTGGATGGGATGGATGCAGCTGTGTGACAGCCAGGACGTGGCTGGGGCACAGCTCACCAGAGGCCTGACAAGTACAAATGGCTGGGCTGAGCTGGGAAATTCTGTCTGTGGAGCTGCTGTAACTTCCCTGGCCCGGGGAAATGAGGTCTCTATCCAGTGAATGGGAATGAGAGCCCAGAGGGGAACACAATGTGAAATCTGACATTGTTTTCTCAGACAATTAATTTCTGGGACAACCAGACTGGATTTTGCCTGGAATTCAGAATGGGGGGAAAGCCCAGAGTGGATTTTGCCTTTGGAAAATACTCTTGAGGGACAGGGTGGGATTGTTGGGGCCTTGGTGATCCTTGTGGGTCCCTTCCAGCTCGGGGTATTCCGTGATAAATATTTATCCAGTGTGAAAAACGCCAATCACTTGTTTTTAAAATTTTAAAAGTTTAGTAGTAATAAAATGGTTATAAAAATAGTAATAAAATCAGAGTAATAAAAATTTGGACAATGAGGCAGCAAGTGACAGGACAAGGGGAAATGGCCTGGAGTTTCACCTGGGGAGGTTCAGGCTGGATACTGAAATCAAGAAAAATTTCTTCACTGGCAGAGTGGTGAAACATGGGAGCAGGATGGTGGAGTCACCAGCCCTGCAGGTGTTCAAGTAGAACACAAGTAGAATCACAAAGTAGATGTGGCACTTTGTGATATTTTTGGTGGGCATGGTGATGTTTGGTCAAGGGTTGGATTTGATGATCTCACAGGTCTTTCCAACCTTAATTATTCCATAGTTCTACTAAGACTCCTGAAGCACCTCCCAACCCCATCTTTGATGGGAAGAGACCTTTTTACAGGTGTGCATTAGAAAAGGTGTTCATTCTTTTTTAAGAAAAAGAGGGGATTTTTGCAACCTCAGAAAACTTTCTGTGGCTTATTTTCAACTTTTTTTTTTCCTTTTTTTTTTTTTGTTGTGCAGAAGAGTGGAATTTGAGCTTCCCTTACACCTTGTTTTGCTGGCTCTGCTGTTTCTAGATTTGGCCTGCAATATCCACCCAGTGTTGGTGCTGTTTGGCTGTATTTTCCATCTGCTCTTTTCCTTAAACAGTTCCAGGAGTGGCTGGACGTGGCACTCAGAGCTCTGCTCTGGGTGACAAGGTGGGGATTGCTTACAGGTTGGACTCGATGATCTCGGAGGTCTTTTCCAACCCAAACAATTCTGTGATTCTGTGCCCTCAGCAGCCAAGCCTGAAGATTATTTTTTATGATTCTCCCCTCCTGTTTCAAAAGCTGGGTGCCACCGAGGAGGTTTTGGCAGCATGAATTAATGTCAGCGTGGAGGGAAGCGGAGAATTCCCTGCTCCTGCCCTCAGGTCACACCTGTGGCAGCCCCAGGGCTGCATCACCTCCAGCCTAACAAGTCCCCCATTAGTGCTGAGTGGTTTGTGCTTCCCCTCAGCTCCTCCTTGGCCGAGGTGATTAAAAGATGCCTGTTGCTGTCTGTCTGTGCAGCACGCTTCATTAGCAGTGATTTATTTGGGAGCTGAGCAGAGCTGGCACTCTGCAGCACACCAGTGGGCAGCAGCAAATGTGAGCTGAGTGCTAAGGCTGCTCCTTGCTGCTGCTGCTGCAGCTCTTCAGGGTCTTGATGCCTTTTTGGGATTACCTAAAGCAGAGGCCAGACAGAATTAAGGGAATAAAAAGCATTTCTATTTATTGAAGGGCTTCAGGTACATTTAGGGCAGACAAAGCCCCCCAGGGGCTGCACCCAAGAATGGATGATGGGTCACAGGTTTGCACACTTTGGTAAGTTTGGTCCATTTGCATATTGGGGGTTAATCTCCCAATTCCAGCTTCAGGTAATGAAGTCATTGACCCCAAGTTTGCTCCCCCAACTCACTTTTGTTCCCATCTCTCAGGCCTGAGGCAGTGAGGTGTCCTTGGTTGCCAGGCCTGGAGAGGAATTGTTGTGTCTGCCCCAAATGGGGAAGCAGCAGCTCACACTGTGTGTGGAGTTCAGAGTTATACACTAAAGAACTGCAGGGTTATAAATATATGGAAAATAGAAAAGCTGAAATCCTAAGGCATCAGTCTTAGGTGTGTTCTGCAGGTTTTCCTTCAGAATATTCACAAAACTGAGAGGTCACGTAGTGCAAATTTATCTTAAAAAGTATTTTTCACGATCTGAATGCATCCATAGATATATCAGCCTCAGGATTTTAATTTCCATTTTGCTTTTACAGAAGTGCTAATCATGAAACATCCAAACAAAATTACTCACACAGCCGTGCCCACAAATGCAGAAAAATTCACCACAAATATTTCTACTAATTTTTCTAATTAGTTTCTAATTCTAATTTTCTAATTTTTCCCTCTCCTACCTACCTGCAGTCAGAGCTCTTGGAGTCAAGTTTCTTTGGCAGAATCCAATTAGGAGCAAAGGTGCCTTTCAAAAGAATTTGCAATGGCTGCATTGCCAGCAGTGAAGTTAAAAAGACATCTGCACACGTGTGGTGGCACTGGGGTTTCTAATGGGCTGCACTTCCAGACTGAAGCTCAGCAATCTCATTTTCATCTCGAAAAAATAAAACTTGTGTACTGCTGAAACTGCCTCTGCTTCCTTCTGGAAATGAAATATTAAACTTTGTGAGTTTTCAGGCCTTCAGCAGCAGCACAAAGTCCCCTGGGATTTTGTAGTCAGGAAACATTTAGGAATGGGAAGGATCTTTTCAATTATCCACCTTTTGCTCGTGCACAAATGTTGCTTTTCCTAAAGCTGCTGCCATAAAAAGTCGATGTGTTTGAACAGTTCTTGCAGAGCTCTGAACAAAGGCCCTGCTGATGTGAACAGCAGAAATATTTACAGGGAAACATTTTGAGAATTGGACTCATTCACATGTGAAATAGGGAACTATCACGAGAAATGGAATTGCAGCCGTGGCTTGAGAACCACCATCATTTAACCTTAGAAAAATATTTTGAGTGGTAATCATCTAATTTACTTTTCAGTGCTGTTTATGCCAAGACAGGCATCGTTTCTCTTTGGGGTCTGTCCTGCATTGCCCTGTGCAGACATCAGGGAGTGGAAACTTTGCTTTGAGGCACGTGCACGACCCTCTGGTGTCTGCTGGTTCTCTGGAGCAGCTGCTGAATAACTGAATAATGGAAAACTTTCAGCTTTTTCATTGCACTTGAAATATTTAAGTTTTATTGGCCAGAGCAGCTGGGGCTGCCCCTGGATCCCTGGCAGTGCCCAAGGCCAGGCTGGACACTGGGGCTGGGAGCACCTGGGACAGTGGGAGGTGTCCCTGCCATGGCAGGGGTGGCACTGGGTGGGATTTAAGCTCCCTTCCAACCCAAACCATTCTACAATTCTATATTTTTAGCATAACTTTTGTTTTTGGCTGAAATTGAGATCCAGTGATTGTGTCAAAACTCGATGGGAGGAAGGACAGAGCCTGCTACTTTTAATATCTTTGTAAGCTAGAAACTAATTTACATTAGTAACTTTGAAATGCTTCGTACCAGTGTTTAAAATGCTGAGAGAAGCATTATTTCCTGAGTAGAAAAAAAAATAAAATGAGTTTGCAAACACTCACAGCAACCAGAACTTTCCCCACATGGATGCTGGGTCAGGGCAGCTGTGGCAAGAGCTGAAGTTACAGTGAGGAGGAGTAATAAATTCAAGACTATCCAGGATTTTTTTTGAATTTATAGAAAAGAAGGGAATGGTTTTTTGTGAGCCCTTTGTGCACTCTAGCAGCTCCCCATCACTAGCAGTAGGTTAAGTTGATAAGTGCTTATCAACCTCTTGTGTTTTAATGAGGTATCAAATGCTGTGAGTGATTGCTCTGCTCATTGCAGGGAGAGAGGAAAATAATTGTAAAACATCTCTGGGCAGGGTAAGGAAGAGAAATTTTGTAGGGGTTTATTGATGGGGATGATTAGTGGGAAAATGAGAACAGGGAAGAATTTTAGCAGCTGCTGAAATCCAAGATTTATCTCAAATTTCACTTAAATTGGTGTAAAATTAGTAGAAATCTCTTGTGCAGCTGCTGTTATAATCAAGAGAATTTGGTACTTGGAGGAAAATTAATATTTTTCCACAGGTCAAGACTCTTTAGGGTAAAAAAAAAAAACATTTCTGGAGTTCACTATAAACAGTGTAACTGCTTCACCATGTCAATCAATATAGACATTTTCCTTCCAAAATTAATAATTAATATTCTAATCATTGCCTTGAATAGTTCTTAGCATTCATTGATTGGCCATTCCTGCTGCCCCCAGCACTCCCCATCAGTCTGTGTGAGAATAGATGAATTTATGCAATTAATCTCTCCCTGCTTCAAAGCTGCATCTTCAGATCAGAGGGTAAAGATTCTCAACCTTCCCAGTGCATTGAACTTGACTTTATTAAAAGAATTCTCCCAATTTTAGCTCACAAAAGCAGGCAGAGACATCTCTTGTTATTACTCATGCAGTTTGTCTTGTAAGCACGAAGGGCCCTGAACTTCCAGTCTTCACTGAGATGAATAAATTATAAGAATGTGTGTCTGGCCTGATTTATTTATTTTTAATATTTAAATGCCTGCTCTGGAGTGGTTCCTTTCATAAATGAAGGCGTTTTTTCCCCCTTGGGTTGCTTGGAGGGGGATGGTGGAAGTTTGCAGTGATCAGCTGAGAAAGTCTCAAATTGCTCTCAAATTCTAATTATTTACAGGTTGTAATAGGAGGTGAGGGGAAGATCAGTTTTTACCTGGACATGTTTTAAGGTTGATTTTTAAACAGAATTTTAGAGCAGTGAGGATGGAGGTAGAATGGGGAAAAAATCCCCTTCCTTGAGCAGTGTGGGAAGCTTTCCTGCAAAGTGTTGCCTTGCAGGGTTGGTGTCCTTTTTGTGCTGGATGATGTTTGCACAGAAAAGTTACAGAGTGGAGAATTATTCTGATTTTCATTTTAATGTACAGAGTTCACTAATTACACCAGCTTACCCCAGAGAGGCAGGGAGTGAATCTCCTGAGGGTAAAAGTAAGAGACAGCAGAAATTTCACAGCTCTAGGTTACAACTCTTAATCCTCACCTGCCACCCAGACACCTGAAATGGTCACAAATCACTGCTGGGAATGATTTGAAAGTCAAAAGTTTACAAAACTTTTGTTTTGTAAAAAGTCAAATATTTACCGAAATATAAGTATTTATATACTTATATTTTGGTAAATATAAGTATATATTTATGCTTATATTTAAAGTCAAAAGTTTACCAAATATTTGGTAAATATTTACCAAAGTTTCTTTGTTGATCCTCAGATACATCTCTCCTGGAAAGGAAGAACAAGCTGTCAGGAAATAGGAGCACCATCACTAAACGTCCTTGCAATCTGTTCTGTTTTGCAGATTAAAGCTGGCCTGAGGTTTCCCAGGAGCCCCGTTCTGCTCTGCCCCCCCTGGGCTGGTCTCTGCCCCTGGAGCTGAAGATGAGGTTGCTATGGGAGCTGCTGGTGCTGCACTCGGTCATGGTGTGCCTGGCAGGTGAGGTGTCCCCTTCACATTCTGGAGTTCAGGCACCCCTGCTTTTCCCACTAATGCCAGAGTGCCCCGTGGTTCACGTGCCAGGGGTGGAATGCCCAATAAATCCCTTTTTGTGGCCGTTGTTACTGAACTCATCAAGGTGAAACTCACTTTCCTCTTGGTCCGTGTCTCCCAGCCCAAGCACAGTTTCTCAGAGGTCTGCTCTGCTCCTTTCCTCTTCAAAGCTGCTGGTGGTGGAAGTTGTTTGCCCTCATTCCGTGTTAAGCTTTCCCTGCTCAATTAAACCTTGGTGGAGTGGAGCTTTAAATCCCATTAAAGTGGTGTTGTGTTACAGCTGAGCCCTCGCTCCATTTAACAAATAATTAGAATAACATATTCCAGCCATACAACCATCTCCTGCAAGTGCCCTTGTTTAACCTTTTCAGCCCAAGCTGCAATGTTCAGAGCATTCCTGGAGAAATTCCCAGAGATTTTTGAGGGATGTGCCTTTTTCCTGGAGCTGAAACAGTTCTTGAGAACATTTTGGGTTTGCAGAGGCTCAGCAAAGCTGGTTCCAAAGCCCTGCCTGGTCAGTGGTTGTAGGATCACCTGGAGCACACCAGGGCTGTCCTGAGTCTTTCTCTCCCTGCCATATCCTTGATTAATTCCTCCTTCCACTGCCATGATTATTCTCTCACATGTGTTTTGTTCTGAGGGAGGGTGTCAGGCTTTAATTAATGTTTGTGTCACCCTGGTGTTAGCCTGGATGGCTCTAATTTACCTGCTGCTTGCTCACACTGTTTTACTGCTTTATTTATTAGCTTGATTTCTCCCCTTTTCTTTGTGTTCACTGTCAGGTTACCTTTCCAGCATTTTAGATAATAACAAAGTACTTAGAGCAGTGTTCACTTTTTTTCTGCTTAGCTCTACTGAACACAAAGTGACTTTTCTTCCGGTACTTAGGGGTACCTATTTTTGAAATTTGGTTCCAGGTCTTTCTAAATGTGCTTTGACAGTTTCTGAGCTGGCAGAAAATTGGATGCAGAGAGATTCTGCAATGCAGAACCCCCACGTGCTTTGGGAATTGCAACCCCAGGGAAGCTGGGCTGGGGGGACACAGCGAGGACGAGCCTTTATTTCAAGCAAATAAATAAAAGAGTGGGAAAACAAAAGCATGGAAAATATTTTAACTGTAATTTCTCTACTTGAAATACCTATTGCAAACTGCTTAGTGTCAGCAAAATAAAGTTTCAGGGGGGTGTGTTTGGGGGGGTTGCCTTGATCAAAAGATCAGTGTTTAAAGAAAATACATCTCTCCAGCACTGGCTTTCCCCCCACTACTCTGCAGCAGCATTTTCCCTCCTCTTTGCAGTGCACTGAATTTCCTCAGGCCTCAGATTCTCTGTCCTGCTGAGGGAGATTGAACAGATGTGTGGGGAGAGGAGTGCCAGAAGTTTTGTGTGAGTTTTAGAGCAGGTGCTGAGTGAGGAAATGGTTTCTTTTTGCTGCAGGATGTGCTCTGGGCCGGCTTCTTTGGGCAGGTTTTAAATCTGGAATTTTCTGTGGCTGCCTGCAGCATTGTCTGAGCTGGCTGGAGGCAGGGAAGTGCTTGTGCTGTGGGAATTCTGGTGTTGCCATGAGCAGGGCTCCCTCATTTGGGCTCTTTTTAAGGGATGCACTTGGATTGCTTCCCAGAGCCGTGGGAGTGTTTTGTGTCGTGCTCTGGTGTTATGAACACATGCACAGGTGGCTGTTAAATATTCTGAAGTTAAGGGGGAAATTTGTGCTTTCATGTTGAGCAAACCATTTTCCACCCTTGTGAAAAAAAAATATTAATAACTGAGTTATAAAATAGTAAAAAAATAGTCTGCAGAAAGTTGTCTACCAACCCTCCACAGTGCTTTGTGGACCCTTAAATGACTGGGAAAGTTCAGCTCAATTCTTCAACCTGAAAATGGAATACTTGGGTTTAGTTCTTGTAATCAGAGTCTGGCACAGCCCAGGTGTCATCCTGGTCATTGGCCTCAGCTGCAGAGAGCAGCAGGGCTGGTGAAGGATGAGATTTTGGGGTTGTGAAGAACACCTTCACTCTCCTGTGAAAATGTAAAAAGTTTGATAAAGAACAACAGGGGACAAGGACCAGAGAGCAAAGGTTATTATTAGCACTCAGCCAAGAGCACCCCTGCTGTTTTGGAAACATCCTTTAGATACCATTTCTATTGCATCAGCCTGTTGCATGTTCATAGACCCTTATGCATAGTAAACTTTTCTCCAAACTACTTTACATATTTAAGAACTGTTTAGCAAGGCTCCTCCTTGGTTCCACCTTTTTAGAGCATGAGTATTCCTTGGCTGTGGTTTTAGTCCTTTTTTATCATCACCTTCACTTTTGGCCCTCACTGCCTTCAGAGGGTGAGTGCTGATGGTTGGCAGATCTGTCCAGGTGTCCTCATCCTGCGTTCATTGGGTGTTATCCCACCCCAGCAGCATTTTAACACAAGCACACTGATATCAGCTATTTCACTGAGCTTAATTAACAACAGAAATAAAAACTGTATCTTTATAACAAAGTTATTTTAACACCACACATAAAGAGCCCATTTTAATATTTGCAAAAAGCCAATATTATAATATGTATCTATGACAGGGTGTTGCCCCAACAAACCCCTCTGGAGCTGAGTGGTGCCACCATCCCCAGGAACAGCATCCCCAGTGCTTCTTTGGGGCTCCAGCCACTGCCACCAGCTCCTTGGGCTTGCTGGATCTGTGAGAAACGAAGCTCACTCTTTAAAATGTTTAAAAGTTTATTAAGGGATAAAAGGGTTAAAATCTGGCACTGGGGTGCTTGGCTGTCTGCCAAAAGTACAGGGTTAACAATTTCCATATTGGGGTTTATCGGAAAAGGGTNTTTATCTGGAGTTCAGAGTCACACACCAATGCAGTGCAGAGTCTGGGAAATATGAAAGCTAAAACTGAAGGCATCAGTGGAAACAAAAGGCATTGATTGCATGGGGTGAGCCAAAGGGAGATGTGATGTTGTGTGCCTGCAGTGCCAGTTGTGTCCTGGACAAGTCTGAGAGGGAATCTTCTGTGTTTCCGTGACTTCTGTGCCATCCTCTGCCTCATTAACCTCCTGCAGCAGAGAGTTTCTCTGCTGAAGTCGTATTTGCATGTTAATGAGTTGCAGTGGCACAGACACATTAATGTCTGAGTGTGCATATGCATATTTTATAGTGGGATTTAACCATTCACCTTCTGACTGTGCTGTGGGTTCAGCCCAGCTTAGCCCCACCCAGTGCAATGGGGAGGAGAATCAAACTTAAAACTTGTAGGTTGAGATAGGAACAATTTAATAATGAAAATAAAATAAAATTATAAATATAATAATAATATAATAAATTATTTAGTAAATAATAATATAAAGTAAATAATAGTATTGTTTACTTTATAATAATACTAGTAAATAATAATATAAAGTAAAAAACCAAGTGATGCACAATAAAATTGTTCAACACCCACTGACCCATGGCAGATCTTGCCCTGAATCCTGACCAGCCCCTTCCAGCTGCAAGCACCACATAAATACAGGAGCTTTAAGAGATTAATTTGTCCTGGAGCTCTTGATTTGGTTTGGTTTGGGGGTTTTTTTTTTTTTGTTTTTGTTTNTTTTGTTGTTTTGGTTTGGTTTTGTTTGGGTTTTTTGTTTTGTTTCACTTTGGGTTTTTTGTATGGTTGTTGAGATTTTTTTTGTTTGTGGGGTTTGGTTGTTTGTTTGGTTTTTTTTGTTGTAGTTGTTGGGTTTTTTTGGGTGTTTTTTTTAGTAGTGGTTTGGGGTTTTTCCCCAAAACTTTTTTTAACAGGAAAATATTCTCAGAAATGCCTGTCCAGGCATTCTCTCTCCTTTGATCCCACGCTGATCCAGCACAGCAATACCCCAGCAGTGGTTCAGACCAGAGTGTTTAGAGCACAGCTGTGCAACTCAGGGGAGGGAAAAAATGCAATATAGAGTCAAATGTTTTCCACTGTGAGGAAAAACCCCCCATAATTTATATCAATACATTCCAATGAAACCAGGCACCCAGCTCTGTTAAAAATCAAACCTCAAAATTCACAGAGAGATGAGGATTTGAATTCATGCTGCTCTCCAAGCAGCTGCAGGTTTCGTACCAGAGAAATTCAGCTAATTTTGTGTCTGAATATAAATAATTAAAGCTGGGAGCCCTGTTGTACATATTAAATTATGGTCTCCTCTAAACGAGGCCGCAGTTCAATTTGTTCAGTGGCTTTTTTTCTTTTTTCTGGTGCTGTGTAGCTCCCTCTGCACTTTGATGTGAGCAGGAAGCTGGGAAATGATTCATCTGCTGCGGCCCCACAATTAATTAATTAATATTTTGGTCAGTTCTGCAGCACTTTGCATTTCGGGAGCTGGCTGCTTCATTAATGTTTGCACAGCAGAGGAGGCAGGGAGTGACTCCTGGTGCTCCTCAAACACCACCCAGCCCTGGGTGCAAGGGTTTGCAAATCAGATCTGCCTTGCCTTAATACTTTGAGTGGGGGTTTTTATTATTATTATTATTTACTGGCTTTTCAAGTTCATTTCCAACTCCTGGATTTGGAAATCCCTCAGGAAGAGGTGTGGCCCCCCAGCAGCATCATCTTGCAGGCAGGTTTTGGGTGAGCAGGTCCTGGATCCACCTCTCCTGACTGGGATGAGAATGGTTGAACCTCAGCTGGACGAAAATTCCTTTAAACTGAAGCTGATGCCTCAGGTTTGAGCTTTTATATTTTTCACATTCTGTGCTGCTTTAGTGTGTGGGTCTGAGCTTCACATCAGGGGATGGTGAGCTCTGTGCACAGAGCAGGGAGACAAAACAATTCCTTCTCCAGCTGGGCACCAAGGACAAATGATCCAAATCTCAGGCCCAAGAGCACAAACAACGTGGGCTGGAGAGAGAAAAACAAGCAGGATGGGACTGCATGGGCTAAAGCTGGAACTGGACAATGAACTCCAAGGTGCAAATGGAGCAGAACTGATCACAGTGAGAGCCCCCGTGAGCGGCCGTGCATTTTGGGACCATTTTGGTTCATCTTGGGTGCAGCCCTGGCTGGGCTCTTGTGCTGCCCAAGGTGGATCCATGGAGGAGATCCTTTGAATAAATCCCTGCTTTATTCTGTAGCTCTGTCCAGCCTGTTCTAGGTCACACTTCACAAGCCATCAAAGCCAGAAGACTTTTAGCTGCCCAGGTGGGGCTCTACAGCATCACTCAGCTGTAGGTGGAAAGAAGAGCTAAGAAAATGTAATTTATGCTTATTTAGGGATTATGTGGCAAGTTTTTCTGTAATTGCAGAGGATTTGAGTCAGCCTCATGGGAAGTCTGTACCCATTTCCCTTCCTGATCTGCCAGCAGCAAAGCCCTTGCTGGATGTGACCTGATTGATTTAGGCCATCATTTCCCAAATTAAGAAATCAGAGGCCATATCAATGCCATCTCCTCATTTTTACATACAGATGATTAGGTAGATGATGTTTTTCTCTGTTTAACTCTCAAGTCCATCTGGGCAAATTTAATTGCCTCTTTCTCAAAAGTTAAGAAGGTGAGATGGTGCACTTTAAATAAACCAGGGAGTTGACAGACATTTTTCTGAGCAGATGTTCCAACTCTCTGGCTGTGTATTGATCCCCTGTGTGTTTTATGTGATGCCCCTTTTCAATTTAGCTCCTTTGCATTTGAATTAGTGTGTAGGTATTGAAATTAAATCTCATTTAGGGACTTACAGAAATACCTACTTTTCCACGCATCTATCAAATTAGGGAGGATATGGACCCAAACTGATTATTTATTGCCAGTAAAAATGGGTTTTATGGCAAAATTAGAGGTGATTAGTGGGGTGTTTTATAGGTAAAATACTGTGTGATTCTTAGAAAATCTAAATATTATTGGAAAGGGGCTTAATTTTGTAAAGCTTGTGTGGTCATGGAGAAGAACAGAGGTGAGGGATGTGGTGCAGGGGGAATCCTGCTGGGGGCTCCTGTTGGGTGCTGGGCAAAGCCTGGCTTAGCTAGACAAAAACCTGTCTGTGTGGGGATTTCCTCCCTGCCTGGGTACAAAATCTCTGCTCCTTTTCTCCACACTTTGGTGGGGATTTTCAGCATTTGGAATACAGGGTGAACCAGCAGTTCTCACGGAGCCTTTTGGGGTGAAATCCCTGGGTTTTGCTGCAGCCCTTGGAGCTGATGTGGCTGGAAATGCTGTTGGTGATCATTTTCACTTGGGAAAGGTCCCTCACTGAAGGGGGGTCATCCAAGGGGAATAAAATTCAATCCAGCTTGGATAATGAAGTGCCAGAAATGTGGGCAGTCACAGAATCACTGCCAGCCCCATTGAAAGTGAGGCTCCTCACCACCCAGCCTGTTTTTGTAGGGTAAAATATAATTATAAATTATTAATACAATAATATTATCAATACAT
>VXBC01003200.1:142924-155242 GCA_013399945.1 Ploceus nigricollis | reverse complement strand
GAGTCACACAGAATCAGAGAATCACTGAATCCCAGAATCACAGGATCGTTGCTTCATACAGAATCACACAATCACAGTCACAGAATCACCAGGCTGGAAGAGACCCTTAAGATCATCCAACCCATGCCCTAACACCACCTCAACCAAACCCTGACACCCCATGCCACATCCAATCTTGTTATAAACACCCCCAGGGATGGTGACTCCACCACCTCCCCAGGCAGGCCATTCCAGAACTTTTTCAGGAGTGTTGTACAAACCAGGTGGGAATGTGTAGAACCATTGAAAGTTGAATCCATGGCTGAAAAGCACCAGGAAAATCCAACGGGAGCTGGAATTCAGTGATCCCTGTGGGTGCCTTCCCATTCAGGATTGATTCTGCACTGATTTAGCTGCTGATTGAGGATGCAGATCACATGTAAACACATGGGTAATGTCTCAATTTTTAAATATACACACACATGAATATGAAGAGAAAGAACAGAAGATGTGTTCTTTCAAACCCAATTCTCACCCATCTTGAATCAGCAGCATTTCAGGTATTGCTCAACACAGAACCTACAAATTAAAATTTAAAATTCAAACACTACAGAGTGCAGGAAAGGGCAACCCTTAGATTTTATACTGGTGAAGGATTTAGAGCTGCTTTGTACAATCACAAAGCTTTTGGGGCAGGAGTTGGCGCAGAGAATTGGCTGAATTTTGGTGCTGGGTTGCTGAGTCTTCTCACCATCCTGTTCCCATCCCTGGGCAGGAACATTCCCCACAGCCAGGCTGCTCAGGGGCTGTTCAGCACTGCTTGGACACTTTGGGAAAGTCAGGAACTGCCCCACCAAGCTGAATAAAAGCACAGGAGATGGGAATCTGACCTGGGACTCGAGCATGAGAAATCTCCCCCTTAACCTTGGGATAGTGGGAGTTATTCCTGGAACATCCATGTCACTGCAATAATGGTCTGAATGCTGTGTTCCTCCTTTTTTTTTTTTTGAGCAATATGGAATCAAACTTTAAAAATGTTATGTCATTGTCTGGCACAAAATGAACCACACACACTCAATGAGATGGAAAGAGCAAAAAGAACAAGGTTAATTTTCAGATCTCATATATAAAGATTTCCAAAGGTGACCATGGATTGGAGGATGAAATTGCCACCTCTCCAACCACACTGGTCAAAGTAACAGACAATCAAATTCTCTCTTCCTCCAGAAAGGAATGCAAACAATTTATTTTTATATGAACAGTGCGTGAGAAAAAAATTGTATTTTTTGTATCCATTACAAAAATGGATACAATAAAAAAACTGTATCCATTACAAAAATGTAAACAGCAGAAGGCTTCGAAGAATTTTTAAAGAACTTCAAAACTTTTAAAAGAACAGGGCGACAATGTTACACAATTTCAGTTTGTTCCTACCCAGAAACTCAAATGTTTTAAGCTCAGGTGTGGCTGTGCTGGTTTGGAAAGTGCTGGCTGGGTAGGAAATGTGCTCGTGGCGTGGGTTTTTCTGGGGGGAGCAGCGAAATGTGCCTGTCAGAGCTCTGCAGGATGGATCTGTGCTGGGCTGTCACCCTGGGAGCTCTGACACCTCGGAGTCAGCGCTGCCATTCTCACCTCCTGCAAGGTGTTGTGTTCTTTCAGAACCCTTCAAACACTTCTTTATTGTGACTTTCTCTCATGTGGCATCCGACCACCGCTAAAACTTCACCGCCCCTTCTTATTTTTAGGAAGATAAGTAAAAATATTTATTTAAAATTATTTTAATTANAAAAAAGCTCGTTTTTAAGGTGTGTTAGCTGATAAAACTGTCAGTCCCAATCAGTGAGGTGAGGGTTGACACAAGGATAAATTCCAGCTAGAAAAACTCCTTCCCATGCACTGGTTTGCACCTGAAAGCTCTCCTGGCAGAGGAAAAGAAGCAAAATTTTGAGAAATTTAGAGAAAACAACACCAAATTTTCCACCAGTTGCTCAGTGGTGCTGGAGGACATAAAAAAATCCTTTACTGATGTATTTGTCCCTTCCAATCATTGTTTTTTGAGCAAGCAGGAGTTTAAAAACTCTTCAAGTTGCTCCTGAAGACTTCAGATCTCATGTAAATTCAGAAGTTAGCGTGCAGCTGCCCACAGAGCATTTAAAATAAAAAGCAAAATGGATCAGTTTGAGTGTGCAAATGTATTGGCAGCCAGTCTGGCCTTAAAGGAAAACCAGCTTTGCTAAACCATAGAAATGTGTCACCAGTGACTCTGGAGATGTGGGGTTCTCATCTTGAGCTATCCTCCATTATTAATGCAATCTGAAATATACAATAAAGGCTGCAAACAAATCCCATCTACAGAGTTGAAGTGACAAAACCCCTCCTCTGTGTGCAGCAGATTTCTGCATTTCTTTTCAGTATATATTTCAATGTATAAAGTGCAAGGGTAATGCAGCCCTTTCTTTATTGATGTAATTTAAAATAGGCAGTAAAGGCTGCAAACCTCCTCTATATACAGAGTTTAAGTGACAAAAAACCTCCTGTGTGTTCACCAAATTTCTGCCTCAGGTGCACATTTAATTTTTTAACAACTCTTCAATGTTTTGTAGGTTTTTTTCATGTAGGTCGAATTTGATTTTCTATAATAACAACACCTTGCTTTCCATAAGCTGACCTCAATACTTGCTTGCTGTACAGGTGTTAACATTACATTGCTTTTCTTTGGAACACATTTTTCATGCTTCTTGCTCTGGATTGTTTTAGATGCCCAATGTGAACCCAGGAATCAGATTTAGATGACAAAATTCAACGTACAGTCAGAGTAAATGAGTGATTGGGATCCTTTATCAGGGATGGCACATGAACACTAATTATGGTCTCAGCTATTCTGTATCTTAATCAATTCCAGTGATCTTGTTTGTAATTTTTACTCCTCCTGACAAGGAGCTGCTCAAAGAAATAAATTGGCCATCAGTGTAATTTGCTTCTTGGACACAAAAGGCTCACAGATTAACAGGCTTTTTCCCCCTGGAGAGATCTCCCTCATCCACTCTTGGGTTGTGTTAATTATTCCTTTGTCCCTTTTTGTTTTCTAAAGGGCTCAGGGTGTGCAGGCAGCAGCTCCCAGTGCCCACTGCTGCTGTGCCCAGTGCCAGCCCAGCACATCCACTGCTTCTCTGGGCTCAGGCAGGAAAATAAGCCTGGACCAGCTCAGAAAAGTCAGGATTTGTGACCAGAATCACCTCATTTTCCCAAGATCCAGCCTGTTTTGTTTGTTCCTGGGATAAAAACAGAGGCAGTGTTTGGGATGTGTTTGAAAACTACTAAAGGAATTTGGGAAGTCAGGGAACAGAGCAGGGTGCCCATGGCAAAGGGATCTTGATAAGATCTTCAAAACACCTCGTTTGATTAGTGCTGAAACGAGCACCTCCCAGATCCAGCCCTTCCCCTTTGTTGTGCTACAGGTGGTTTTGAAAACAATTTACAAAGAGGCTTTTTTGTCTTTTTCATGCTGTTAAAGCAAATTGGTATGTAATTAGATTTATATAGTGAATAATCTTATTTGCATATCCAATTAATTCTTCCTGTTTTAATTTGCTAGGGTTGGATTCCCATTGGTAGTAAAAAAATAACACTCAAATTATCAAGCATTCAAATTTTCTTCTGCTGTTATTTGTTCAAGGTCTTCCATTAAAATTTGGATCTGGGCATCATCTTCCTTTTAAAAGCTGTTAAAAAATATGGAAAAAGGCCATGAAAAAACCCCAACCCACGTGACTTGTGCTGTAAAAACATTAAGGGTCTCTTTAAGCTGATCAGGGGGAATGCAGTGTGAATTTAGACTTTTCAAGCATCTTTTTATCACAGAATAGTCTGGGTGGNCCCAGGCTGCTCCAACCCCAATGTCCAACCTGACCTGGAACAATTCCATGGATCCAGGGGCAGCCACAGCTGCTCTGGGAATTCCATCCCAGCCCCTCCCCAGTCTCACAGCCAGGAATTCCTTCCCAATCTCCCATCCATTCCTGATTCTGGGGATGGATTTTACAGGGTCTGAATGGTTAATTCAGGAGGCTTTAGCAAAAATGGTGCCAGGGAAAGGGAGATGGACTGAAAATGGATGTTGTCATGTAGTTCCATGGAGCTGCTTCAAAGTGAGCAGAGGACACTGCGGAGGGAGAGGCTAAGAATTGAAAATTAAAACAACAATGTCTTTAAAAGATTTAATAAACAAGGCAAATGTGTTGCATAATTGTGTTGCAATGATTTGAAATAGGTCCTAAGGAAAATTGCTTTGAATCCTAATTAGCAACTAATGGTTATTAGCTAAATCCAGTGCCAGGGAAGAAATAAATAGGTGAAATAAATAGGAAGCTGTTGCTTCCACCTCCAACCACCGCAGCTGTTGTCCCAATTTTGGGCTATTTTTACCTAAAAGCTGAAGTGACTGCAGCAGATCCCGTGCAGGGCCCGGGGAACACCTGGGCTGTGTTGCTGCCAGCCAGGATGAAATACAAATGAGGTGACAATTGGTGACAAAACAATTTCTGTGCACGGGTTTTATCTCTTGAGGAACAACTGCGCTGTTCTGTTTAGTCAGAAAAATAAACTGTGCTGGGTCCTGTGCCCTGAGTGGTTTGCCCCTGTGCCTCTCTGTGGTTTGAGGAGGGAATAGGTGTTCAGGTAATGCATTCCCACTCTTTTTCTCTTGGATTCATCCTCTGCCTGCTTTGTAAACTGTTCTGCACCGAGCTCCAAACTGCTTTCAGCTTCCCAGGGCAGGAAAAGACACTACACGTCCCAGCGTGTCAGAAAACTCGGGGAAAATGACCTCCAGCTCTCAGGCACTTATTGCAAACCTATTTTAAATTGAATACACAAGCCAAGATAATACAGGCTGTTTGATAAGAAACATTAGAGAAATCCATAACACGAGGCTTTTTATTACGGGTTTATTACATCAATCTCTCCAGTGGGTAATGGAACTTGTAAATATACTCTTATGTAGGAGTCTCCTTGCGGGCTTTTTATTCATGCTGAAGTAAGCACAGCAAACTTATTTGCTGTCAGGGTACATTGAATTTAAGATTAGTATTTATTTTGGTTCTAAAGAGGTTCTGCTTTTGTGAATTGGAAGTTGGAGCAGCTGTAAGAGAGGAGGTGGGAGCTGCAGGGGGGCTTTGGGGGGAAAATGAGTTTTTCCAGGCAAACTGCTGGTCCCTGTATGGGATACATGGAATGTGCCCATTAAGGGCTGTGGGTCATGTGCTCAGAGCTCCTTCAGGAGGGAAAACTCAGTTTGTTTAAGCAGGAGCTTGCTGTGTGTTCATTGACTAAGCCCAGCAAGATGAAAAATCATCCATGGGATTAGAGAAATATTTAAGGGATATACTGCCTGCGTTACTGCGCAGTGCAAACACGGGCACGGTGCTCTCTGCACTGTAAACATTTGTTCTTTACTGGGAAAATGCTTTTAATTCTCTTCTAGAGGTAAACAAAGTAATGCTGCTGCAGCAGGAACCCAGCAGGTTTTTGCTTACTTGGGAGAAGCCGAGGGGACGTTTGTGCTGAGTAAAGAGTCGAGGAAAAGTTTACAGCGAAGTTCAAAAGGGAGTTCAAATCGTAGCAATGCTAACAAAAACCAAGAACAGCTCACAAGTTTTTCTGTAGATTTGTTGGAGGATACAGTAGTTAATTGGTGGTTGTCTTAATAAAGGGAAAACAATCCTTAATTAGAGGATGTTAATTGGACAGATAGACCAGAAGCTTGCTGAGGTGACAGCAAAGTTGGCTTTAACTCAGGATTTTAACAGGTTTTTTAGGGTTCCCCATCCCTGGCAGTGCCCAAGGCCAGGGTGGACATTGTTTTTGGAGCAGCCTGGGACAGTGGAAGGTGTCCCTGCCATGGCAGGGGTGGCACTGGGTGGGTTTAAGGTCTATTCCCACCCAAACCCCACAACAAAGCAGGAAGGATGTACCTTATACTGCTGCAGAATAAACACAACCAGGCTCGAGTGATGTTTGCATTTCCAACAATGACAAAGATCTTCTTTTTTGCTGTATGAGACCGATTATGAGTGAAAAATGAAGGATGTGAGTGTTTAATTAAGGTCTGAGGGTAACAAATGTGCTTGAGCCACAAAACCACATCTGTGTCAAACCCACCTGAAAGAAACCACCCCTCACCTGGCTGGGCACTTCCTTCCTAAAATGCATCAGCAGAAAGCTCAGCAATAATTTTGATGTCTGTTCTCCCATGTGTTAATTACATATTATCATCTCCATCTCTTGCATCTTTAAAAAGACTTTAAAGAAGTTTTTAAGAAAGATGTTTGTTTTATGTCTTTATGTTTGTTTTTATGTCTTTATGTATATTTTCATGACTTTATGTTTGTTTTCTTGTCTTTATGTATGTTTGTTTTCATGTATTTATGGTTATTTTCATGTCTTCGTGTGTGTTTCCATGTCTTTATGGTTGTTTTAATGTCTTTCTGTATATGTTTGTTTCCATGTCTTTATGTTTGTTTTCATGATTTTATGGTTGTTTTCAGCTCTTTATGGTTGTTTCCATGCCTTTATGTATGTTTTCATGTCTTCATGTTTGTTTTCATGTCCTTATGGTTGGTTTCATATTTTTCTGTATGTTTGTTTTTATGTTTGTTTCCATGTCTTTATATTTGTTTTCATGTCTTTATGTGTTTTCATGTCTTTATGTATGTTTCTTTCCATGTCTTTAGATTTCTTTTCATGTCTTTATGTTTTTCATATCTTTGTTTGTTTTCATGCCTTTATGTATGTTTTCATGTCTTTATTTTCATGTCTTCATGTTTGTCTTCATGTTTGTTTTAATCTCTTTCTGTATGTTTGTTTTCATGTCTTTCTGTATGTTTGTTTCATGTATTTCTGTATGTTTGTTTTCATGCCTTCATGTTTATTTTCATGTCTTAGAGCTGCTTTTGGCCCCTTCCTCAGTGCTCTTACAAACCCCCCTGCAGCCACAGTGCTGAGGGTGCTCAAACTCTCTCAGAAGGGATGGCTTGAGCAGCAAATGGCTCAAGAGGAACTTTGTGGCTTTGAATTCTTGCTGCCCAGCCAGCAGTGATCCATAAAGAGTTATTCCCTGTTTAATTACTGTGCCTGCACATTTCTCCTTATGGAGTGTGCTGCTGTGCTTACTGGAGGAAAGTTAAAGCCCAAGCTCTCTGTCCCAGATAAAAGGCTGCTTACAGAAATTCTTATTTGTCTTTGAGGCTTCTGGAAAAAAAAAATAGGTTTTTAGTGTGTTCTCAATCCAGTATAATCCTTAATTTTCAAAACACAGAAAGCCATTTTTTTTTTGTAATTGTAATGAAAAAATTGCTGAAGCAGTGCACATTATTTCGATTACCCATTAAGCCTTCTCTGCTCTAGAATGAAATGACATGGTTTTAGTTAATTTTCTTGCTTTTAACTTCTGACTTGTAATTTACCATAAGAGAAAAACAAACCACTACAACTCTGCTGGTCTCCCATTGCTCCTAAAAAGTAATGCAAGTCAGCTCCTATTTTGGCATCTTTCTGATATTTTGGGCTTTTCATACTAAAACACAGGCAGGAGTAACATTTAGTTTGCACCATAGTTCTGATCTATGACTTCCATAAGGCATCAGCATTATATTGGCTTGGCATAAATGGGCTTTGCATAGTGAGTGATTTATTTCACTTTATTTCATTTCATGTTGGTCATATCAACTCAGTAAACCATAATTTCTTGGTGAACAATGAAATAAATTTGGGTTTTAATTATAAAGTAATAGGCCTTGATCAGATGAAGAAAATACATGTGATCCCCCTCAATTCAACTCTTGCCTTGCTCTCCTCATCAATCTTGAATCTTCATTTTGCATAATGTTGCATCTCAGTGCTCTCTAGGTGAGGAACCAAAGTCTTCAAAAGTAAAGAAAAATTCAATTTTACCCTTGGGAAAGGCACTGTTGGGAAACTGAGGCTCCTGGATGTCACAGGATCATGGAATTGTTGAGGTTGGAAAAGCCCTCTGAGAGCATCGAGTCCAGTCATCCCCCAGCACTGCCAAACCCACCTTGACCCCATGTCCCCAAATGCCACATCCACACCCTCCTGAACACTCCAGGGATGGTGACTCCCCTGCAGAGCCTGTTCCAATGCCTGACCACCCTTTCAGTGAAGATATTTTCCCAAATATCCCATCCAAACCTGCCCTAGCACAACTTAAGGCCATTTCCTTGTATTGCATTAAAGACTCTGCTTCCAGGAGCAGCTTTCTCCTGGAATTGAAACACCACAAAAGGAACTTCTCTTCCCAAAGCTGAGCTGGGCAGGGCAGTTTGAAATGGACCAAACTATTCACTGGAGGTGAACTCTGTCTCTGGGGCATCCCCATCGTGCTGCTCTTCAGAGGTGAGCCAGGAGTGTGTGAAAGCTTCTCCTGCTCGTGTGACACCAGGGGGAAGAAAGGCTCTCCTGACAAATGCCATCCCTCTGAGCAGGCTTGGACTAAATTGCAGTGGCAGAAGTCATAAGTCAGGGTTTTGACAGCTATTACTGATCTCTTTTCCCTGCTGTGTTGCTTGAAAGTTCATAACATTTAAAAAAATTAAAGGAATACATGTTATCCGTGGGCAGGTTGTACAACCCGTACTCCTGGCTGCTCCTTTGATGTTCTGCTGATTGAACTCTGAGCACTTCATTTGAGCCTCCCTCAGTTTGGCATTTGGTGGAGTTAATTTTAAGGCTGGGTTTGTGTGTCTGTGTTTGCATGGAGGGTCTGGTCACTCTGCAGGGATGAGCCAGCAGAAAAATGGGAATAAATGGTGACTTTTAGGGTTGGGGAGTGCCCGTGGTGGGGTGGCCAGTGCTGGTGTGTCCCAGCTTCCAGAGCCACAGCAGGAGCCCTCTGTTCTCTAATTTCCCACTGGGTACTGGGATTGGATTTTGTTCCTGCCTTGCTGAGGGCTGCAGAAACATTTTGAAAAACAACAATGAAAAAAAACTGAAGGGCAACTCCTCAAATGTGCCCTGAATTGGAGCAATTCCAGCCACTCCAACCAAGTTACAGAGAGTGAGAGCAGCTGAGCTGCCAGCCCAGTGCCCAACAACAGACTTCAAATGCCTTAAATCCATTTATGGAACAGAACCACCTGGAGATTACAGCCTTGGATCCTGTTTACAGGATTATTAAACACTTTCTTGCTTTAGCAGCAGTGAAAAGTGAGGGAGGTTTTCCTTTCCAGGGTCAGGAGCCTGCCCAGCTTTGGGCTGTGCAGTGCCTGGCAAGGAAGGGCTTGGATTTACATCTCTGTGCAACTCCAAAGCAGAGATCCTTCTCTTTTCCTAAATATCTTGATTATTTTTTAAATCCCAGGATGCCATCAGTCTTGCATTGGAAGCTGATGCTGAAAATTTTGCCCCAAAAATGTAAATTTATAACATGATAAACACGAGGTTTCCCTTTCTCACCATTCTTTCAGTTACCTTTTAATTTCTTACGTTGAAATATTGTCTTTTCTTCTTAAGGCAAGGGCTGACCAGTTTAGAAATAGGAAGAAAATTGCAGAGGGTAATATTTGTAATGGGGCAGATGCTTAAAACTTGCCTGTGCCAGTGCTCTGTGAGAGAAAGGAATGTCTTTATAGTTTAATTCTACTTGTTTTTTTTTGTTTGTTTGTTTGTTTGTTTTTTTAAATAGGGAGAAAACAAACCCCCATCAGGTGGAGATGATGAAATTTTGTCACACATGTCCAGTTGCAGCTTTGTCTCAGGGACATGGAAATGCTCCAGAATTACCAAAACCAAACAGCCAAGGAGAAATTCCCTGCTGTGGACTGAGGTGTTTTATTCTCTGCTTTGTGCAGAGAATAAACTGTGCAAATAATAAACAGTTATTTGTTTGTACACAGAATAAACTGTGTGTGGTTTGAAAGTTCTGTGCCCGTTGTTTGGAATCCCTGTGGATTCCCCTGTGCCCAGTTTGTGTTCCCTTGCCCTAATTGCAGATTGTGTGCTCATGACCCAGAGCAGGCAGATTTCCAGTGCCCCTTGACAGGCTGAACCACCCCAGTGCATTTTCTGACTGGTGCTGTGGTGCAAATTACCTTACAGGTGTTGGCTCTGAGTGTGCCAGGCTGATCATTGTGGTATTCACATGCCCTCTGAACAGAGACTTGGCTTTCTCAGGAGCTTTCCTGAGAGAAGCAGAGAAAAGAATGATCAAAACAGTTCTTATCTCAGCTGCTGCTCATTGTTGTGCCCATGTGGAATGTGTTTGGAGATGGTTTACCCAAGGTGATTGCTTGGTTGGATTCTGGTGATGGTGTTTGGATTCATGGACCAATGGATCCACAGCTGTGTCAAGACTCTTAGCAGAGAGCCATGGGTTTTTCTAGTTAATATAGTTCTTGATAGTGTAATACAGTATAATACAGATAGTATAAGATGATATAATAAAGCAGTTGATCAGCCTTCTACAATCATGGAATCAATACTAATTATTCCCCAGCTGGGGGCCTGCAGCAACAGNTGTGCCCGTTGTTTGGAATCCCTGTGGATTCCCCTGTGCCCAGTTTGTGTTCCCTTGCCCTAATTGCAGATTGTGTGCTCATGACCCAGAGCAGGCAGATTTCCAGTGCCCCTTGACAGGCTGAACCACCCCAGTGCATTTTCTGACTGGTGCTGTGGTGCAAATTACCTTACAGGTGTTGGCTCTGAGTGTGCCAGGCTGATCATTGTGGTATTCACATGCCCTCTGAACAGAGACTTGGCTTTCTCAGGAGCTTTCCTGAGAGAAGCAGAGAAAAGAATGATCAAAACAGTTCTTATCTCAGCTGCTGCTCATTGTTGTGCCCATGTGGAATGTGTTTGGAGATGGTTTACCCAAGGTGATTGCTTGGTTGGATTCTGGTGATGGTGTTTGGATTCATGGACCAATGGATCCACAGCTGTGTCAAGACTCTTAGCAGAGAGCCATGGGTTTTTCTAGTTAATATAGTTCTTGATAGTGTAATACAGTATAATACAGATAGTATAAGATGATATAATAAAGCAGTTGATCAGCCTTCTACAATCATGGAATCAATACTAATTATTCCCCAGCTGGGGGCCTGCAGCAACAGATCATCACTTCCCCTTCCCAGCGAGCTCCTGAGGCCCTGGAAATTCCATCTGCTTATTCACAGGTATTTGAGAGGGGAATCCATGGCCTAAACCACTCTGTAAATAGCTGGATAAAAAGCTGGCAGGGATCAGCTCTCCTTTGACACTGGCTGATGTACTTAAACCTGGAGAGAGAAAAGAGGCTTCACCTTGAAGCCAAGCACCAGAGAGCTCCTTTCACCTTGAAGCTTTCTGCAGGGTTTGGCTCCTCAATCAGTTGAGAGCCTGGACACATTGCCAGAGTTGTCTTTGTTTTTCCAGCAATAGATGAGACAGAGATTATAGGTTATTGCCCCTGGGACTTGTCTTTTCTGAGGCTTTGGGATTTTGAAGGAAAGAGGCTTTTTCACTACATAACTCTGCCTGTCTGCTGCTGGGGTGGGGAGGATGGCATTTGTTGACCTGGCTTTTACACACCTTCCTGATTACATCAGAGATTCAAATCAATTGAAGTCCAGGGAGGTATTGTGGAAAGGAAATATGTGGCTTTAAAATATGCACATGTAACCAACTACTTCTGCTTTTTTAATATATCCACTTTTCAGTCCCTGTCATACTCAAGACAGCTGAAAGTTTTACAATAATGATGTGTGTTCTTGGCAGACAGCAATTATATCAGCACCTTACATTTTACTAATAAATCAATAGATAATTAGCACAGGCCTTGGAAACATTTCTATTCCCAAATAGCTCCATGCAAGCATGCCCAGCACTGGTGGTAGCACCATTAGCACTGCATTAATCTGATTTTTACTATAGTTTTATACTTACTCACAGCTCTGTTGTGGGCTGATATTGTCCTCAACAGGGCTCTGTGAGTTCCTCTGTTTATTTTCCTGCTCTTGGCTGTGGTGACTCAGGGAAGAGGCTGCGTGGTGAAGAAATTTGTGATTTTCTGCAGTACTGGAGCAATGTGCTTTTGTGGGATACTGAAGGGGACATGTGTGATGATAATCAGGTTGTTGACGTGCTAAGAGAACACAAATTGCACCCTGGTAAATGAGGGTTTTGTTGGAGGACAGGTCAACCTTGTGCTGTGGTGGGAATGGCCTCTCCCAGCAGTCTGGAGCCAGGACAGGGGCCCAGGGAATATCCACATTTGTGTGAGGATATCCACACCTGAATATCCACATTTGTGTGTAGGATATCCACACCTGAATATCCACATTTGTGTGT
>VXBC01003200.1:109695-142780 GCA_013399945.1 Ploceus nigricollis | reverse complement strand
AGGATATCCACGTGTGAATATCCACATTTGTGTGAGGATATCCACATGTGCATATCCACATTTGTGTGTATAATATCCATGTGTGAGTATCCACATTTACGTGTGTAATATCCACATACGAATATCCACATTTATGTGTAAGATATCCACATTTGTGTGTATGATATCCACATGTGAATACCCACATTTGTGTGTATAATATCCACGTGTGAATATGCACATTTGTGTGTATGGTATCCCCATATGAATACNACATTTGTGTCTATGATATCCACATCTGAATATCCACATTTGTGTGAGGATATCCACATCTGAATATCCACATTTGTGTGAGGATATCCACATGTGAATATCCACATTTGTGTGTAGGATATCTACATGTGAATATCCACATTTGTGTGTAGGATATCCACATCTGAATATCCACATTTGTGTATAGGATAACCATATACAAATATCCACATTTGTGTGAGGATATCCACATGTGAATATCCACATTTGTGTGAGGATATCCACATACAAATATCCACATTTGTGTGTATAATATCCACGTGTGAATATGCACATTTGTGTGTATGGTATCCCCATATGAATACCCACATTTGTGTCTATGATATCCACATACAAATATCCACATTTGTGTGTGTGATCAGAGCTCAGGGCACACTGCTGAGTTTAACCCTGCTTTCCATGCAGGCTGCTCCAGATCCCCAGGCCACCCCTAAATGGAGCTGTCAGAGCACTGCTGAATCCATCTCCAGTGCTGGAGCTCTTCCACACCTGCCTGTACCAGAGGGGAGATTTATTCCCTCCTGTCTCCTGGGCTCCTGTGCTCTCTGGGGAATATCTGACCCTGCTTTGGAGCTCGGGTGTCAGACACTTGTGTGGCAGCTGTCACCTCTGAGACTTGGGACAGCAGGAGAAAAGGGGGCAGCAGGAGAGGAGAGGGGACAGCAGAGGGGGAGAGGGGACAGCAGAAGGCTCACAGCACCTGTTGGAGAGCTGTAGATGCCACATAAGAAGCTCAGTCTTGTATCAAGGGGCTGTCCCTAGAGATGCACAGCTACGAGGCCCTTCCCTGGAAAACACCACTTTGTACACTTTTTAAATATCTGGATTTTATCTTTTTTTTTTCTTTGAGTGGGAAGCAGCTTTAGTGGGTCTTGTTCATTGAAAAATCTACAGAATTAGTCGTAGCAGGACTATAAGGTGTAAAATATTCTTTGTTTGAGTTTCAAAGCCAAGTGAATTGCTGTTAACAGAAGTGATAGGCAAAAATGAAGGAGTGAGGCTTGCAGTGGAGGCCTTTCCTGCTCAGGAGGATGGAGTGCAGCTGCTCACCTTGAAGAGCAGGCTGCTATGGCAATCAGCCGTGCCCTTGAGCTGTCCCATCCATTCCAATTCCCACTTTTCTAAAGAGCTGCTCTTCCCAAGGTGCAGTTTTGTCTCGAAGAAATACCAGCTTGTAGCAGTGTATGAAAACAGCCCAGCACACAGAGCAGGGAGCAATTCCCTCAGCAGCAAACAAGGAAAGCATTTCTCTCATTTACCCTGGATATACTCCAAGAATTCTCTGTTCAGTTTAGTTATTATCTTTCCCTATGGTGTGGAATATTCAATTAAACTTTCTCTCAAATTGGCCATAACTTTCAATGGAAATTAAAGCAGTTCTATTTAGGTACCAGTATCTGTCACCAGGCTTAATGTTCAGAGAGAATAGGAATGGTCCCACCTGTTTGGTGTGAATTAGCCTCGGCTGACATTCCTCATGTTTCAATTCCTCAAAAGCAGGGGAAGATGACAGCATTTAGCATCCAACTGCATGTGCTGGCTCTCAGCTTTGGGGTGCAGGAGGGACACAGCAAATATACTCTTCATTTGGAATGTATTCCAATTAATCTGTTTTTTTTTTTTTTTAATAGGTTTTGTAATTCACTAGGGGGAAAATATATATTGAGCAGAATGTTCTTTGAAATGATCCATCACTTTCCATCCAACACCATATGGACACACACCTCCTCCTGTGGTTAAAATGCTTCTTTTATTGTCAAATCCACTGAAATTTCCTAGATCCTGCCTCTAACTGAAAGAAACACACTTCTGTCAGAGGAGGCAGACCCAGAGCAGGAGTACATTTGTTTTATCTGACAAGGAGGGGGGAAAATGCTTTTTGGAAGCCAATCTTGTTTGCAGGTTGTCTTAAGCTGAGGGCGGCTCGTGTTCGTTCTGGGTTAACTCATTTTTGGGCTCTTCAAAAGAAATGTTACTCAGAAAAATAAAATCTGCCCCTGGGAGTGTCTCACCAGTTAGTTTGGCTGGGAATGTTATTTATTTTATTGTCCTGGGAAATGTGTGAGGAGTGGCAGCAGCTGTTGAATGGTGTAAAGGGGAAGTGGGCTAAAATAACTGAGCACTTTCAGGTGTGTGTACACAGATATGAACTGCTTCTTGTTCTTTTTTGATGAAATGACCAAAAAAGAGTCTATTAGACACAATCTGATGAGAAGAGTGAGGGAAAAGGCCTCTAAGCACAGCAAAGAGCCTCCTCCTGGCCTCAGTGGTTTCTGTGGATTGAGCTGCTCGTAGTGTTCACCAGTGATAAGCCAAAAATGTGTTATCACTGTTGGAGTGCAAGTCCCTGGACATTGCTGCGAGAGAAAGAAAGTTACCACTTTGAATTTATTTTAAAAAGTGTAGAATTTGCATTTCAGAGTTATCCAAACAGCAAAACTTTGCTCCCATAAAAGCAGACACTTCAGTGGAGCAAACGCCTTTGGCTGTGCTGACAATAAACATCTGAGTAACACAACTTAGTCAAAAATGGGCTTTTTCTGGTGCAGGCACTGGTAGTTTTCTGCCTGCAAGAATCTAGATGGCAGCTTGTTTTATTTACTAGTGACTCTTTAGTGCTCTGTGAAGCAAATCCTCCTCCTGTGTCAGGTTCTGTGGCTCAGCCCTTATCACCCAGTGGTGGGATCTGGGCTGCAGTGATTTCAATCACACATTAAGGCTGCAGCAAAGCAGCTCCACAGGCTGAAGATTAAATAGTTTGGACTTGCTTATCTTGGTTATACACAGGCAGCAATAAGAGGAAGAAGAAAGGCACTCAAAATAATTTTATCTAGCCAGTGTTGCGAGGTTTTTCCTGCTCCTCTGCTCCCCTGACAGGCTGCAGCTGCTCTCAGAGCTTCTCCCTCTGCTTGGAAATCGCACCAGGATTTTTCCTTTTGCTGCCCAACGGGAAGGGCAGGCATTTTTTTGCCATATAAAAGCTAAATGTTGAACGGTGTGAGTAGCAGGTGGAATATTTGGAAGTGTTTTCTTTTGATCTTTCATGAGCTTCTACTCGAGCTTAGGTAAATTGAGTTATTCAGTAGAGAAATGCAGCATTTTCACCAATTTGTCACTATTTCTCCCTTTATTTCTCTGTCTTGAGTCTGTGGTTTTTAAGTTGTTAATTGCTCACTAATTAATTACACAGACAGGATGTGGTGGTGTGACTCCCACTGCTTGGTGTGGGCCAGTTTCATTAACCCTTGAAGACCTGGATGCTGCAGGTTCACCTCTGCTCCTGCAGCCAGGTGATGTCCTGGACGTGTGGGGACACTTTTGGACCCTCAGATTTGTTCCTGTTTCCCACCTCAAGCAGCTGAACCGTTCACTTTTAATGCAAGCTGTGTTTTGCTGGGATGGGAGGAGGACCAAAGTCAGACCTTTGGTGTGATGTGATATAAATTGACACTCTCTAATTGAAATAACAGCAGATGACAGCCCGGAGGGGGGTGTGAGGCAGGTGACAGAAGCAATCCAACACATCCCTGAGTCAGCAGGTCCCTAACTGGATTATCTGGGATGCTCTGGCCCGTGCCACCATCAGACTCTGTGCTCCTGGGATTTGAAGCAACTCCTACACAGGACCTGAGCACTTGTGTATTTTCCAGTGAGAAAACTGGATACATTCAAATATATTTTAAATCTCTTGCTTTCAAAGCCACTCCCACAGTTGTCAGAGCTATAATCCTTATGGGCCAGGCTATAAGAGTCTTCCTTAGGGTGAATGAGGCTGCTCAGGGAGTGCAGGGTCTCAGGAACAATCTGGATGCCATAATCCAGTCCCTTATGCTTTATGGCTATTATTATCTTTTCTCAGCAGCAACATGAGTTGCACACAGGTGTAATTTAAAGCTAGAGACAATGTAAAATGTGTTGTGAATAATAGATGAGTTTCAGTCAGGTATCGTTAACACATAATTAAAAATAAAGATAAATACAAGGTCTGTGCTCGGGGTGGGGCCTGAAGGAGGGGACGCAGGGGAGAGGTGGTTCCTTTCTAATCTTCCTGGCAGAGTCTCTGTGAAATACTTCTGTGGAGATGACAGAATTTGCTCTCCCTGAGTGAGGGGCTATTGTTCTGTCCTTAGTAAATCCAGCTGATTTCCCAGTGTCAGGCAGTATCAGGGTTATTCCTTTTCATTCTCACCTTCCTTCGATGTGGAAGATCCATCATCTTCTGTTCATTCTTTTTTTTCCTATATTTTTTGTACATCCCATCATCTCTAAATTTTATTTATTCCTTTCCCCCTGACCTCCTATACCCACAAATTTCCTGTATCCCCATCTGGGTGGGCTTCCAGCAGCCTGACTAAAGTGAATTCCGTGTTCACATCCCTGCAAGTCCCTGCACTCTGAAAGAACAGAGTCTGCAGGGCAGCAAAGGATTGGAAAATGATTTTTAAATGTTAAACCAAGGTTCCTTCCAGTCAGCTGAAAGATTTTCTGACTGTGAGCACTTCCACCATGTCCTTACTTGCTCTGAACTTAGAGGAGCAGCCAGACATTGACACTGATGAGAGGAAAAGTCTCGGTGAAATCAAGATAGCTGATCTTTTCAGGCAGGAAAAGTTGGTTTCTTTTGTGTTCTGAACAGCCACTGTGGAGATAAAACTGATACAAACTGGATGGAGAGCAGGGAATTTAGTCAGAGCTTTCTGTGGGTGTTTTGAGCAGTGTCAGTGAATTTCCTGAAATTCTGTGCTCTCTGCAGAGCCGTGGGCAGGGAAGAGCTGCACCTCAGGGGTGGGCCTGTGAGCAGCTCCCAGGTCTGAGAGAGGGTAAATTGATAAGGTGAAAGCAGAAAATGGTTGAGGAGAGAGGAAAGGTGAAAGGGAGGACTTAACAGCTCAAAAAATCAAAGTGTATTTTTAAAATGAAGGAGGAAAGTCAGCACAAGGGAGGCTCCCATCAGTAATCACCAACCTCAGAGTGCTGGACTGCTGGGAAATGACTCCTGAGCTCCTTGAAGGTCATGTCAGCTTGTTTTGCCAAAATATTTTCCCTCTTCTACCTATATCTAGTGTGAAAAGTGCAGATTAAAAGATTGGCTTTTCACAAATACTAAAATGAATGCTGTATGTGTTATGTTGAAAAGTTATGCTGTATTAGTCTCTTTTAAGTAGTGTGGTAAATATAGTTTTTAAGCTATAGCATAATGTTAAAATAGAAACTATGTATGTGGGATGTTTTTTTGTAACTAGCTCAAGAAATAAACAAGATAATCGAGAAATCCTTCACACAGAGATAACAGAAGAAGTTACTGCCTCCTTATTGGAAAAGACAAACATTCTTACACCTCCTCTCCATCTTTAAAGAGCCACCAAGATTAAGGGGAAAAAGGTGACAAAAACCAGAGAACTCCATAGTTTGCAAAGAATTTATGCATCATGTATGAGACATATGATTATGCAACAGGTTTTTGCTTTTAAGAGTTGTTCCTTTATTCACAAGGCATGATTTTTAGCAGCTTAGTGCCCTAAAAGCATCCGGGCACCTGTATAAATACTCTTAATAATAATTTACTCAATAAAAACTCTTTGTTTTTATTGCCTCATATTGTCCTAATCCTAATTGTCCAAATTTTTATTACTCTAATTGTATTACTATTTTTATAACCATTTTATTACTATTAAACTTTTAAAATTTTAAAAGCAACTGATTGGCGTTTTTCACATCTAGTGTGAGTTTTTAATGCTCTGAAGGGCACGAGAGTGGAATGTCCTTGTCAGGGCTGGGAGCCTCATTCCTGGGGAGGTGTGGGGCTGGTGCCAGGGGCATTGTGATTTGAATTGAGCTTTGCTATGACAGCAAAGTTCCCATTGTCTGAACTTTGGGTGAGGTTTCATTCTGAGGTTCAGTGGCTTTTGGGGGAAAAAAAATAATCTGCCGTTATAAACTAGATAAAGTGACATCAGATCTTTTCCAAGGTGAATGGCGCACAGCCTCTTGCTGCTGAGACTCTGTTTTATATTTTAAGCCTGGAATATGGAATTCCATGAGTGACCTGTCCCATTTTCCTGTCCCTGCAGATGAGAACACCCTGCACGGGCCGGTGTTCCTGCAGGAGCCTGACAGCGTGATCTTCCCCTTGGACTCGGAGGAGAAGAAAGTGAAGCTGAGCTGTGAAGTGAAAGGAAATCCCAGACCAACCATTGGGTTTGTTCAGTGTTTGACTGTTCTTAGAGCCATCACATGTGGCAATTTGACACAAAAAATAATGATATTTACATGCTGAGATTTTTGAGGCAAAAAAGGCGTGTTTATTTCTGGACCTTGATATTTATAGAATTTCAAAAGTGACCATGGATTGGAGGATGAAATTGCCACCTCTCCAACCACACTGGTCAAACCAACAGCAATTCTCTCCTACTTTAGAAAGGAATGTAAACCAATCATTATTTACATGAAAAGTGCGTGAGAGTCTCCATTACAAAAATGTAAACATCAGAAGGCTTGGAAGAACTTTAAAAGAACAGAGCAACAATCACACATGAGCCTTTCTGCTGTGTGTATCAGTGATGTCCCTGGAGGCTACCACAGTGCTGGTCCCAAAAAAATCCCCAGGGGCAGCTCTGATCTCTGCTCTGTGGCCAGGGACAGGATCCAGGGAGTGGCTGGAGCTGTGTCAGGGAGGTTTAGGTTGGATTTTAGGGAAAAGTTCTTCCCCCAGTGGGTGCTGGCACTGCCCAGGCTCCCCAGGGAATGGGCACGGCCCCGAGGCTGCCAGAGCTCCAGGAGGGTTTGGAAAATCCTCCCAGAGATGCCCAGGGTGGGATTGTTGGGGTGTCCTGGCCAGGATTTGGACTTTGATGGTCCCTGTGGGTCCCTTCCAGCTCAGGATGTTCTGTGATCCTGGAGCATTAGGAACAGAGGGAATGGACACCAGGAAATCTCCAGGTATTGCAAAACTTGGACAGGAGTTCTAAAATGTTACAAAAGGATTATAAATAGTCCTGGCTCTCAGGTTAACCATCCTTTCCCATAAACATGGACAAAACTCCTCATTCTTTCCATCTTTAGTAGCTGCTTTGGGACCCTTGGAGGAAGGTGCTGTCCTCCTTCAGTGCTGTTGCTGCTGTAAATGATTGGTGCTGCTCTTCCCTTCCCTTTGGTGCCTCTCACTCTGCTCACCAGTAAATGCCACTCTGAAACCAGTTAGAGTCACCAGGCCTCTGCCTCTGTGCTGCCTCCTGGCACAGCCAGCTATTCAATGCCATGAAACCCATGGGTTCATGGTGCAAACACAGCTCCAGGGTTTCTCTGTGCACCCAGGAGCTGGGAGAGGCTGGAATTCCTCAGTGCCCCACTTTTGACAATACCTGCTGGGAGGGAATTTTCTTAAATTTATAAACAAACAACCAGCAAGTGGGGAGAGGGGAAAAAAATACTCTCAGTGGACTTGGATGGGTTAGGGATCCTGTCTAAGGGACTTCCCCTTGCCAAGTGATTAATTCCAAAGAGCAGAAACACCAGGAACTACAGAAGCATTCATCATTTCAGAGACTGAAATATATGTCAAGGATATTGCTCTTTCAGTTAAATACTGGAATATTTCAATACCGCTCAGGAAATTTGCATTTTTGCGCCATCTTTTTTTTATTTTATTTTTAATAAGTAGTCAGAGCCGTTCTAAATCTTCCTTTACTTACTTCACGCTGTGTTTTCAAGCACCCAGGAGCATCAGCAGAGTTTAACTTTGGCATTCTGTGCTCCAGGTGGAAGTTAAATGGAAGCAGCATTGACGTGGGCATGGATTACCGCTACAGCCTGCTGGAAGGAGACCTGCTGATCAATAATCCCAATAAAAGCCAGGATGCTGGGATGTACCAGTGTGTAGCAACAAACCCCTTTGGAACCATTGTCAGCAGAGAAGCAAAGCTGCAGTTTGCTTGCCTGTAAGAAGGTAGCCTCTGTTCCTGTGCTGGAAAAATTGGGAGCTGGGTGTCTTCTCCCAACTTTTCCTGGTGGGTTATGGGGTGTTCTTGTAATTCATGGAGTGAGGGAGAAGGGAAATGTGAATAAGGAATCCAGATCTTGAATGAGCATTGTTTAGCTGGAATTGTATGGATTATACAGGGTAAAATGTCTTATTCCTTGAAGAAGAGGTTACCTAGGACAGGATCTGGTAAATGGGGTCTCACCATTTTTTCCTTTCCTTGGGGAATTAAAGCTTCAAAATGTTAAAAAGGAGCATACAGGGTAAAATGTCTTGAGGAAGAGGTAACCTAGGAAAGGATCTGACAAATGGATCTCACCATTGGTCCTTTCCTTGGGGAATTAAATCTTCCCAGTGTTCAAAAGGAGCATAATCTGCACAAGGGATGAATTCAGAGTGATAGATTTCACAAGTCCTGAGCTTCAGTGGTACATCAGGTATGGGCACTCTGAGGGGAAAAGGGCAAAATGGGCAGCTCTGTGTTTATTTGGGGTTAAAGCAGAGTTGCAGCTTCTTGTCAAAAGCTGAGGATAAGAAAAGGCAAGATCTTGCTGTTAATTAACAATAAATGGAATTATGCAGAACCCTTAAAGCATAAAGTCTGTGAGAGTGAGCAAATGATGACACAGGACCACGAGCCATCTTTTGGCTCTTGTGGTGGTGAAGGTGAAGGCAGAGAATAAACACAGGGGCTTGTTCACCCCTCACCTGTGTGATTTCCCTGTGCTGTTGGGCTGGGAGGAATTGCAGCAGGAATATCCTTGCAGGGGTGTGCAGGAGCTCAGGGCAGAGCCTTCCCAGGCATGGGCCTCTCAGGAATGGAGGATGGTGAAGTGAAAGGTGCTTTTGACTGACTGGGGGGAGAAACTGATGTGCTCCAGCTGCAGAAATGAGGAGATGAAAGTGGCAATAACCCCCAGGTTCACACACTTTAGAGAGATGGTTTGTGATGAGGAATAATACAGAGGGTGAAGGCAAGTCCTCTGTCTCCCCACGTGGGTGACAATAAATCCTCCTCCTGCCTGTGACCTGCTGGAGTTTGTCCATGACTGAAGGTGCATTTTCCCTGGGGATGGGTAATGAGCAGCTGCCTCAAGACCATTCCCATCACTCCACATTTCAGGATGTCAAGGTGATTGCTTCATCAACACCACCTTGGGCTGCTGCTCCCCCAGCAGGCTCTGCCTTCCCCTCCATGGCCATTCCCAGCTCCCAGGGGAGCCTGGGCAGAGCAGCACTCCCAGCAAAGCCCCTCAGCACCCCCTGGCAGGGTCACAGTTTCCCAAAATCCGTTGGAAAAGGACAAGCTGGGTACCAGGTAGCAGCTCCTCAAATCTGGGCTTCAGAGCTCGGGGTGTGGGATGAGACAGGAGGATCCTCCTAATCCCACAGAGGGTGGGGAGGGCTGGGATGGAATTCCCAGAGAGGCTGTGGATCCCCTGGATCCCTGGAAGTGTCCAAGGCCAGGCTGGACAGGGCTTGGAGCGGCCTGGGACAGTGGAAGATGTCCCCACAGAGGATGTGGAAATGAGATGAGTTTTAGGGTCCCTCCCAACCCAAACCATTGTGGGATTCTCTGATCCTGCCAAGTTCCACTGAGTGGAAACTCATCCTCTTCTCACGGATCTGCTCTGACTGATTCCTGCCTGGGAAGACTGGGTTTAAAAACAAAGCTTGCTCTTTTCCAGTAATGGTGGGGAACTCGGATAAATGGGTACATTTTTGACTCCTGGATTATATTTTAGTTTGCTAAAACAGCATAATCAGCTTAGAAACATTTGGATTAAAAAAAAAAAAAAATTAGGGTTTCTCAAGGTGGGCTTTGACAAAACAATTTTTTGTCTTTTCTAATCAAAGGGATTGCAACCAGAATTAGCTGAACTAGGAAACACAGAGTGATTTAAATTTACTACAAAGGCTCTGCCTCTAAGAAACAATAAAAATGGGCATGTGAAGCTTCACCCTTCATCTGAGCAATCCCTTATTTTCCATCCTCATCTTGTGTTGTGTGGTTTTTGTTTTATCTCATTTTTATTTCTGAGGAAATGACTGTTGGGGTTTTATTGAGAATGATGGGTGAGATTTGAGGGTTTTTCTCCCCCCTCCTTTTAAGAGTTAAATTGTGAATCTTGGGGCGTCAGTAATGTGTGTTGTTCTTCAAGGGCTGTGATATTCTTCTGTAGCCTTTTCAGGGAAGATTAAGCTGTGATTGAGCCATTCAGCCTCCTGTGGAGGGCAGACAGGGTCAGCAATTTCATCCTTGAAATATGTATTTAGGTTACAAACTCATTATGATAAAAGTGCTAATATTTCCCCTGAATACTTGCTTTTTGATATGGCATTTTCATTTCAGGTTTGTCCTTTTTTATTTTTTCTTCCTCCCTCTTTTTCCCTTTCTCTTCCCCCCTTTTTTTCCTTTTTTTTCCACGCTAGTTGTCTCTGAAATTGAACATATTTTCACTGAGTGAGGAATCTGCTGTGCCACAGTAACAGAATATGGATTAATGATACCCTAAGCCCTGTGCTTATAGCAACACAGGCTTTCAGAAAATAAAAAAGCTTTAAACTCTTGAGTATGGATCTAATAATGGCTTTTCCACAAAGATCTAAGGAAACACAGCTGAACTAGATTAAATGATGTGCTTTTTATTTTAGGGGCTGGGGTTTAGCTTGATGATTTTATTCACTGTGCTGTGGTTTCTGTTGGGGAATAACCCTGGAATCAAGCAGGAGCAGTGGCTGGGAGGTGACACTTCGGGGGCTGAGCCCACCCCTTCAGACAAGTGATCAAAGTTGTTTTTTGTGGCCCGGATCCTGCTTCCTTTGAGGCTGGAGATAAAGCTCCCATTGATTTCTGGTGGCACCAGAGTTGGCCCACAGCCCTCCCAAAGTGATGAATTTGCAGCTTGTTCTGCCTGCTCAGCTCCCCTCCCTCTGGCAGGACAGGGAGGATGAGCTCCCAGGGTGTCCTTGCCAAACTATTAAATCACAGAATCACTGAGCCACAGAAGCACAGAATTCACAGAATCACTGGGTTGGAAGAGACCTTCAAGACCATGAGTCCAACCCAGCCCCAACCCAGTGCCACATCCAGGCTTTGTTAAACACACCCAGGGATGGTGACTCCACCACCTCCCCGGGCAGCCATTCCAGAACTTTATCACCCTTTGTGTAAAAAACTTTTCCCTGATATCCAACCAATATTTCCCTTGGTGCAGCTTGAGGCTGTGTCCTCTGGTTCTGTCAGTGCTGCCTGGAGAAAGAGCCCAACCCCACCTGGCTACAGCCACCTTTCAGGAGCTGTAGAGAGTGATAAGGTCACCCCTGAGTCTCCTTTTCTCCAGGCTGAGCCCCCCCAGCTCCCTCAGGGGTTCCTCACAGGGTTTGTGTTCCCAGGCCCTCTCCAGCAGCGTTGCCTCCTCTGGACACACTCCAGCTGACCATGGAATAATGTACAGAATGGAACATCTCACAGGTGCTGGAAGTTGTTCTGTCACTCTCCAAAATTCCCTGGAAGGAGGTGGTGGCAAGGTGAGGGTCAGTCTCTGAGGGAACAAGTGGTAGGACAAGAGGAAATGGCCTCAAGTTGTGCCAGGGGAGGATATCAGGGAAAGTTTCCTTACTAAAGTGTGGCTAAGCACTGGAAGAGGCTGCCCAGGGCAGGGTGGAGTCCCCATCCCTGGAATTGCTCAGACAATGAGCAGATGTGGCACTTTGTGACATGGTTTAGTGGCCCTGGTGTCTGCTCAAAGGTTGGGCTTGATCTTGAGTGTTGTTTCCAACCTTGATGTCTGATTTATACCCACACCTCCATAGTCATCAGATCACCATGGGAAGTTCTTGAAATCACCTGGAGAAGCTCCTCCTGTTCTGCCCAGCCCTCGCAGACCCCTCTCAGGGCTGTGCATTTGGAGATCTGTGTGTTCAGATTTAGTTTCATTTGGTGGTGCTGCTCTTCCAGCCTGTCCCAGACGGGCAGCACCGCTGGGAGGGGGTTCAGAGGAAATGGGACAGTGCATTAAATTAAAATTAAATTTCTGTTTTAATTCTTGAATGTCCAGGTTGTTTGTGATCACAGTGGGATGAGCGAGGCAGGACAATTGCTGATTATTTATGAGCTCCTGTAGGGCAGCATCTCTAATTAGAGACAACTTTGAATTTATTTCACCTTGCTGAGGCTGGAGTTTGTGTTTTACTGCCAAAGCTTTGGAACCAGGCAGTTTTGCACATCTCCAGCACCCCCCATCCCAGGGGTCTCAGGCTGTGTTTGCTCCATCTCCACCTCCACCAGCAGCAGCTGAATCACCCCAAGCACAGGACCAAGCCTCTCCCAACACATGACCCCTCTCTTCTCCCGTGGAGCCATCCCCAGTGCTCACAGATGAAATATTCTCTCCCTGCTGTGATAACTTGACTCAATTTGGCCCTAAACTCCTCAGCAGGATTTGCAGTTTAACCTGAAAATTCACAAAGCTGCTGCCAGCTGCAGGATGCTGGTTTGGAAATGAACCCTCTGGGAGCTGTGCAGGAGCTGCTGCCTTTCTCATCAGCACTGATGTTTGTCACATGCTGTTGATTTGGAAATGGGTATCCAAAGAGGAAAATCAAGTTTGAATCAGAGCTGGGTTTCAGTCATATCATTGTTTTGCCCCCTGTTGTTACAAAAACTGCCTGAAAATGATGTCTGTGAAACAGGAGCTGTTAGAGAAATGGGATCTACTTTTCAGGGGGGTTTTATTTGTGGGACCCCATGAGGGGAGGATGGCTGATGTCCTTCCCTCTGCTCTGTGCTCAGAGGCCTCTCTGAATCCCCTTTCCAACCCATGGCCATTTTCCAGGAAGGAGTTTCCCTTGAATCTCTAATTTAGCAGATCCATGCTAATGCTGTGGATGTTTTCTGCAGCTGGCCAAAATGACATTGAGATGTCCAGGGGGACAATTTCAGACCAGCAATGAGGCCCCAGGGGAGCAGAGGATAATGAGTCTGAAGGGAGGTGTCCTCTGAGGATGCTGGAGCAGGGCTGAAGCATCACTGTGCTGCCCAAGGAGGTTAAAAGGAAGGGGCAAGGTCTCCTTGTTCTCTTCCTCCTCCTCCTCATCCTGCAGATGTCCCCAGACAGGTGAAATGTCTGATTTCCTGGGTGGAATTGAGCTGAACTGTTTCACTGTGTCCTCAGTGCCCAAAGAACAGGGCTGGAGGTTGGCTGCTTTCCACCTCTGAGCAGGGGAGCAGCCTCCACCTTGCCTTTGGTACCTTTTCCACTGGATTATTCATGAGGGGTGATCCTTGGGGGTCGCTTCCTGCTCAGGATATTCTGATTCCACTCTAGGAACTTTCTTCCTTGTTACCATGAACCTCCTCTGAAGTGAAGGGAATCACGCTGTTCTTTCTAAAAACTCTTCCCCACACACACTTTATTAAAAGAATTCATTTTATAGGAAGGTTTTTTTCCTTCAAAAATAATTGTTAAGCATGAATTAGCAGCCAGGACCCAGCACTGCACAGGGCAAAGAGTGGCAGAAAATCCTGCAATAACGTGGTTGCAATGAGAATCCTTTGGGGCTTTGACCTACCATCCCAAAATAATTTCACTGTGGTTGTAGAAAGAGAAAATTACTCCCAACATCCTACTGAAGAGGGTTTTTTTCAATATTCCCATTGCCAGAATGCTTGCTCTTATATCTTTTACACAAGTAAATCCCATAATTTTCACTGTTAGTTGCTAAGGAACACATTGTAATGGCTGCTCAAAGTCTTTACTGGTGAACCCTCATTGCCCTCCAGTGCATTCAGTTTATCTTTTGGAGACTAAATTGTCAAGGAAGTCACTCTTTCAAGAACAATTAATAATGAAAACATTTTTTTTGGGGGGGTCTACTGAATTCCAAACAACCAAACCCNTCCAGTGCATTCATTTTATCTTTTGGAGACTAAATTCTCAAGGAAGTCACTCTTTCAAGAACAATTAATAATGAAAACATTTTTTTGGGGGGGGGTCTACTGAATTCCAGACAACCAAACCCACAATCCCAGGGACTGATCCACGTGTTCAGCAGGCAAATGGGAGAATTTCCACAGGGATCACTGAAATCTGGGGGTTGATAAGAGATGATGTGGTTTAAACCTTCTGGAAATGCAGGAGCCAGAGGGTTTGGCTGAAACACTGATGGCCTGTGCACAGCTCAGCCAGGGAGATTCTGAAATCTGGGGGGGATCACTGGATCTGGGATCACTGAAATCTGGGGGTTGATAAGAGATGATGTGGTTTAAACCTTCTGGAAACGCAGGAGCCAGAGGGTTTGGGCTGGAAATGCAGGAGCCAGAGGGTTTGGGCAGGTTTTTGGGAGGCAGCTGGGATGGTTGGTGAGCCTGGCTCTGCTCATCCTCCCCTGGAGGTTTATTTCTCCAAGGTGTTACTTGTGAGGAGCAGAAACCCAGCCCTGCACATTTTCCTGGCTCCTTGCTCACTCTGGAGTTTTCCTGGGCAGGAAAAGATCCCTGTGGAGGACAGGGGTGGGGATTCTCAGGGTTCTGGGCAGGATCTGCACTCAGCTGAGGAGGTGCCTGTGCCTGCCCTCATTCCCCACTGCAGGACCTGCATCCCTGTGCTCCAGCACTGCTTTGCACCCCAATATTGAAATTTCCCACTCAGCTATTTCTCACTTAGATACTCCTTCTGTTTTTTCAGAACCTGGACTTCAAATCCCCAGCTTTTCCCACTGTTACTTTCCCTGTTTCCCTTACTTTCCCTGTTTCCCTTTCTTTCCCTTTTTTCTGGCATTTCCTGGCATGGCTGCCTCCCAGGCAGGGCCACAATTCAGAGCTAACACTCCCAGCCAGCCACAGCAGCTTGCTGACACCAAGGGCCCACAAATCTGCTTAAAATCATTACATTTTCTTAGTTTTTCTTGCGTCTCCAGAAAGTGATTTTTTGAACATGACCCAGTTTCCCCTGCATCCCCCACCTCACTCTTTTTCTCACCAAAGCCTCTGTGCATTTGAAGGGTTTTGTTGTGACCTGAACCTCTGCAAGCAAACATAATTTTGGAGCTGGAACCTCCAGTTCTGCCCCTCATTGTCCCAGGTTTCCCCAGTCCCACTGGGATGAGCCATCCCTGTTTCCCTGCAGCTGGCAGCTTGTGAGAGCAGCCTGCTTGGGGTGTCCCCAGTTCTTAAATTCTGTGCTTTCCTACCAAGTGTCAAACCCCTGATTCCTCCTCCAGTGCCTTTTCAAGGAAAAATGCCATTTCCATCAATCACAGCCCTGCTGCCTTACCCAAAATCAGCCCCTCCACCTGCCTGTCCCCCAGGGCTGGGCCTGCTGTGATTTTAACTCAGGAACGAGCACATTTATTTGCATTTTTCCATATGTTCCCACATCCCAGGGTTTCTCTCTGCTGAAATCCTCCTGAGATGTGCACAGGCCATCAGTGTTAGAGATGAGCTCCCAACCTCTGTTCCTTCCCCACAGTCTCTGCAGGGTGGAAAACTAGGCTAAGCCTCACATAAGCTCCTCTTTCTTCCCTTTCTTTTCCTTTTATTTTTTTATTTTTTTATTTTTGATGAATAGGACCAACAGGGAGTTTGCAGCAGAGGATGGATCTATAACCTACTTTACTTTCATCTGGGATAGGAGGACCCTTAATTCAGAGCAGAAATGGAGGATTTTTACCTGCTTTGTTTCCCCTCCAGGGTTATAAATAAGCTGAATTCATTATTACTTAAAGCAGTGGCACTTGGAAATTATCAGTGCATAAAGCTGGGAATCTCCTAAGCCTGCAGTGTTTTTTGGGAAGTTATTTTGGTTTCTGGCTGGAAGGAGCTCTGGAGAGGGCAGGGAGTTGCATGGGGAGGTGTTGGAGCCAGCTGAGGTCACTCACACCACCACAGTTCCTCTTCTGCTTTAAAATCCAGGGGAAAGCAAGGCACAGGCTTGACATTTTTCCTCATTTCTCTTCATATTTATTCATTTTGCCTTTAATATGAAAAAAATATATATTCAAAATGCAGATATTTATTTTCTTATATCTAGAGGCTTTATTCTTAAAAACTATATGATGTTGTGTTTGGTTTTTTTTTTTTTTAAATGAATCCCCAAACCTCTTGTAAAAACTTATTTCAGAGTAGTAAAGATCTGCAGAGCTGTTGGGTTATGTTTTCATGGCATATTCTAATCAGTTTTCATGGTTTGTGTGGCTGGAGAGCAGGACAAGAAATCAGAGGGTTGTGTTATTTGCTCTGTCATTAGGAAATTTCTTGTGACACCTCCCCTTTTGCCTCCAAGCCTCCTGGTCTGTGAATGAAATAATGCTCTTGACCTAGCTGAAGAAATAATTGTACTCCTTAGATGATCCTTAGGGGTTCTGTATCAATGCAAATCAGTATTTTCTCTAAATGTGTGGGAGCAGCAGTTCCAGGACCCCAGCACAGACCTGGCAAAGGCCAGAGGTGGATTCTGCAGGAAAATTTCTGTTTCTGTTGATGGGATGCAAGGGCAGTGCAGAACAACTTTATCCCAGTGGCTGCTTTATCTTTATTTGGGTTTTTCTTCCCTGGTTTCCCTCTGGAAAGCAAAGCCAGGAGTCAGCATTGGCACGGGGAGGATGGAGGAGCTTTAAATGTGTTTGTGGAAAGCTGTGCCACGCTGGTTTCCCTGTCTGCAGCAAACATGACTGGCATTTCTTTGTTCATTAGGCCTGAGAGGGGAACAGAATGGAAAATATCAGCACTCTGAGGTGCTGCTGAGCACCAAAATGTGGATTTCCACGGGGAGGCCGAACCAGCTGGCACCTCTGAGGATCAGGATCTCTGAGGGGTTTTAGCAAGTAAAGGGATATTTTCCTTTGAAACTCCCTGCTGAGGGAGCTTGAGTCATGTCATCCAGAGAATCTGTGGCTGCCCCTGGATCCCTGGCAGTGCCCAAGGCCAGGTTGGACACTGGGGCTGGGAGCACCTGGGACAGTGGGAGGTGTCCCTGCCATGGCACTGAGTGGGCTTTAATGAATTCTGTGGCTCAGTGATTGTATTTTATATGACTTTGGGTCTCAGTTTGCATTCCTGCCACTGCCCAGAGTGGGAAGGTGCAGAAGAGCCCATGGGGCACCTGCAATGCCCAGACACCCCTGAAAGAGGGCTACAACACCCCCTGTGCCCATGCAAGTTCTGCTCTCTGCTCACTGCAAAGTCATCTGTGCTGCAAGAAAGTGCAAACAGAGCTCTTTTTCTTTTTCTTTTTTTTTTTTTTTACATCTAGGAAAAGATAAAAAACTTCTGAGAGTGAAATAACCCCATTCGAGCCAACCCAAGGGGAAATGTCTGCCCAGATTTTCTAGATTAAAGTAATAAAATTTTCAGAGTCCTCAGCATTTTGTCTCAAGCAGAGGAGCTGCTTCAAAATAAATGTTTGAAATATTTCCTGTCGAAATAAGGCAAACAGGCAGTTTTTATGAAGTGGAACATGAAGACAGGGAGGATTTTTTTTCATAATATCATAGAGAAGAGTGGTTTGAGTTTGGAAAAGAAAAATGGGTGCCTTGCAGAAGCAGGTGCTTCTCAGAGCTCCTGTTTCCCTGGGAGGTCAGTGGTGTGAAGGAAGGCAGGAGAGCCCTGGGGCTGCCTTGCAGCTGGTTTGGAAGCAAGGATCAAACCCCAGTCAGGTGGAATTTCAGCCATGTGGGGTCAGAAATCAGCCTGGCTTTAACAGATGGGGTCAGAAAGACTTGGGAAAATCCAAACAGAACCCAGACAGAGATGTCCAAGTCCAAGAGGAGAGATCAGAGATGGGGGTGGAAAAGTTAATTCCTTGTTAATGGCCACAGTAATAAAGTCCAAGGAAAAATATTTTCCAGCAGGGATAGGGTGGGGGGAATGCCAAGATATTTACCTCTAAAACTTCTTTTTCCTTCCTTTTCTCCTCGGCAAAGTAGAAATCCCAGTGAAATTTCTGCTCTAAAGGTCAAATTAGAAAGCTTTCATCCCCAGACTTGTAAACTATTTCTCAAATCAGTGACTCTCAAAATTATTCATTAGAACACCAGCTCTTAAACTAAAATTCTATTAAGCTCTGTATCAAAGGGGTTTTATTCCAGCCCACACAGCTCTCTGGGTAGTCCTGACACACCAGCAAGGACACAGCCTGAAGAACTTCATCTCTGTGTGCTGGTGAAAGGGATGGAGAAAACCCAGCTCTGAAAATCAGCTGCAGTTTTATAGAGACAGTGTTTGGGGATGGTGGGGCCATAAATATCAGCAGGCAAATCTTGTTTGGTGTGGGTGCCAGTTAGGAGCTTCCTTCCTCCTTTCCTTTCCTTTCCTTTCCCTTTCCCTTTCCCTTTCCCTTTCCCTTTCCCTTTCCCCTTCCCTTCCCTCATGGATTGAGGTGCACTGGGATCCCCTCTCCAAGACTGGGTTGATATTTTTATTTTTTCATTTTTTAATATATTTTTAAATTCCCACAGTGTGTAGCCACCAGCCAGTGCAGTGGGATTATCTTGCCAGTGCCTCCCCTGTCCACCTGGCTGTGAGTTTTGTCCAGGACATGAACCTGGGATCTGTTGTACATGGTGCAAACATGATGGGAATAATTTGGGATACCCCTCCAAAGTTTGGGACACTTTGCACAGTCTGAACCAGGAGGATTTGACCAATCCTTCCTCAGTTTTTTTGTTGGAGATGTCATTGCCAGCCTAATCAGATTCCCTTGGGATGAGTGGTGTGCTCTTTAATAAAGGGAATAATCCCAAAGTCTTCAATTCAAGGACTGGATATGAAGTTAAACATCTCCCTAAATTTTAGATTGCTGGGATTATTTTAAAATTATAGAAGGGGTTTGAGAAGGTAAAGCCCATTATGGTCTGTAAATCCCTTTAACTCATGCTTAAAAATTGGCTTTGGGTGTCTTGGCTGTGGCTGGGTACCCAAGGGGATTGGGCATTTCACATGTAAGAAAGGTAATTACTCCTTACTTGTATCATTATTTTCTCTTGTGTGAGTGCTTTAAAGTTCACTTAATATTAGTGTAATAAAGGTGTTGTTTTGTCCACTCCAGAACAGTAAAAATTGCCAATGAATGTGTGTTAGCTTTCTAATTTATCAGTTCCTAAATTATCAATCATTTTTAACCATTCTGTTTTCCTGTGCTCAAAGCACAACCAAGTCTTAGGGTTAAATACCAACCACAACCCCCCATAAAACACAGACAGGCTAAAAGAACTCCTGAAGTGCTGATCCAAGGATTTGTTGCTCATCTAAGTGAAGCAGGAGTGCCCTAACCCAAGAGTTATTTTTAGCACAGTGGGAATGGCACTAAGGCAGTGCTAATTCCCAGTAATTCCCAACTGGCTGCACAGATGTGTGGGGATCACCCACCCTCCTCCCTCCCCGTGCTGCTGCTGGGCACAAACTCTGGGTTCCCCCTGGCCAGGTCCATTGGATATCTCATTTTGTAGGAATAATGATCCCTAGGGATGCAGCTCCTGTGATCTGGGGGCTCCTTGCTGTTAACATCACCTCAGCTGAGTGATACCAACAATGTCTTATCAAATTTACTTTACAAAACTCTCTAGACAAAGACTTTTAAGTAAAACCCACTGACATTTTTATTTTTCTCAGCCTATTAGCCGTGCTTTTCTTTGGCAATTAAAACCCACTGATGTATAAAGCAGTGATTGATGTGTGTACATTTTGGTTGGAATATAGTAAAAGCAGAAATCCTTTCATACCAGTTAAACAGGAATAATAGGTGAAAATAGCACTGGCACTGCTTTTCTAATCATTAGGGAAAAAATCCCTGAACTGTAATGACAAAGGGCTCAGTAATGGTGAGTTTTTGACAGCGTGTCATTCAAGGCACTGCACAGCAGAGCTGCCTCCCACATGATACAGTCACAGAAATTGGCTTTCCAAAGGACATGCAGACACCTGCCACCACCAATTTGCATCCTTGACTCTTCATCTCATTTTCTGTAATATTTTTTGGGTGGTTTTTAATAGCTCTTGCACAGAGGGGTCTCTCCTAATTGCAGCACTGGTGTAATTACGAAGCATTTTGTGTTCTAAAAATAGGCACATGTGGAAAAAAAAATCAAAGCAAAGCGTGGAAAGGCTCCTGGGGCAAACAAAGCCAGCAAAACAGAGCTCAGCTTTCACAGAAAATAGGGATCTCTGTCACGTCCCCAGTGCCCTGAGACTGGCAGGCTCCTGAGGGAAGTCCTGCTGTTCCAGTCGGGTTCCTGGGGCATGCTGAGTTCAGGAATTCTGTTATTCCCATTATTTCTGTTATTTCCATCATTTCTGGTGTTGTTGCAGCCAGTAATGGGAACCGAGGGGGGCTGTGTAGCTGCTCTGCTGGGGTAGGAGTCTCACCACTGGGACAATCAGTGGAGCTGGAAATGATGAGGGATGTGAATGCACAAATCAAATTTTACACTGACCCCCCCAGCAGGAGCTGATGTGACCTTGTTTGTTTGCCCATCCTTCGATGCCATCTGGGGAATATTTCTTTAAACCTTTGCTTGCCTAGGAGTCACTTAGAAAAAAGAATTACCACATTTCATAAAGCTCAAACCCAAGTAGGTCCTAAGAAGGGAGAAAAGGCTGCAGTTCCTTTTGTTTTGCTTATAATTGAATCTTCTTTGCTATAAAGACTGATTTTTGTAGGCAAAATTTGGGGAAATCTTTCATTACTCTGGACAACTTGGGTAATTGTTACTGTGCAAAGCCATATGGGTTTGATTAAAGTTTCCAAATGCCATTTACTGAGACAAACTACCCAGTCTTGAGGGGCTGTGGATCATTTCAGATTGCTTAAGCTTTTATTAAACCCCAAAACAGGTCATTCCACACAATAATACCCTGCCCAAAGTGAGAAGCTGGTGGGGTGACAGCTGCTGCTGGCACCTGCTGGGCTTTGGGGCATTTCTGGGGGGACTGGGATCTGTGGCATCACTTCCCAGGACCCGCCCAAGCTGTGGCACTGAACATTAAGGCAGAGTTTTACAGAAAAACCTCATTATGCCAGCAAAGCCATTCAAGTCCCCATTAAGGGCTGGGTGTTGGTGTGTGCACTGCACTCCAGTGCATTTCAGAAGCAGATGTCAAGGCTGTGTGCAAATATTAGCTAATTAAACCTCTTCTGGGAGACACAGCTGAAGGACTTGTCCTCAGAGATGTGCAAACTTTGTCACCGAGAGCTGAAGTGACTTTGGGAAAGTCATGCAGCTGCTTTTAAATACATCCAGCTGAAATTAAATAATGCATGCAACTTTCTGCTTCTGTGGGTCTGTTCAGCTTGATTTAGAATTGATACTGTCCAGAAAGTGTTTAAAAGGCACCTTAACTCATTCATTAAATGAGGTGTGAGGAGCTGTTACTCACAATAACCTGCCTGCATTCCTATTACGCCTCCCCTGTTGTATTCTCCTCTTGAAATCATTACTAATTGCTAATTACTAATCCTTTTCTAATGCTGGGGTTACTGGAGCTCACACAATATTTTTCTGTGCTCACTGGAGCCCTTGGTTGGTATTGTGAGAGTTGTTGGCAGCACGTTGATCTCCGGAATTGCAAGGGTTAATATTTCCTTCCTCAGCTTTTCCTTTTAATCTGGTGGGTTTGTTTGTTGGGTTTGGGTTTTTTAATAGGTAAATAAGAACAAAAATCCTCCCCTGCTACCCAGGGTTTTTAGGTTTGAGGACAAAGCGAGGTGGAACTCGCTGGTGTTGTCACCATGAGGCTGAACCCTCCACTCTGCAATTCAAAGGTTGCAAGGTGGATCCTAAATGAAGCTCCTCACTAATAAAACCTTCATTATATCGTTGTTCACTCCAATTTAGGTGTTGTAAAAATAAATCCGTGGCCTTCAGAAAGCACAATCAGCCTGATGGCTTTGATGAGGCATTAGCCTTTCTTATAATTATCTTAATCTTGTTATTTTACTCAGAGCCAGATTTGAAGTGCTTGCATGAGGCTTTGCAGAGCTGGCTCCCAAAGCCTGGTGGTTTGCAGTGCAAGCAGTAGTGATGAATGCTCTGCTTTATTTGCTGATTTTGACCACCCTTGCAGCATTTCCTAGATGTTCATCCAAGCAGAGTCTGCTTTTCCTGGTAGCAATCCTTTCCTTGTCAATACTGATGTAAAAAATAGCACATTTATTCCTGCAGGCATTATTTGGGCTTTAGGCTGTTCCTCCTCCTGCAGCTGTCCTCAGAGAGGAGGGGATCCAGCCTTGTGCCCGTGTGCAGTCAAAATATATAAAAATCTGTGCACTGGCAGGTGGCCAGAGGAATGTTACAGTGCTTCCTGTACAATTAAAAAAAACCCAAAAAACCAAACTTGCAAATTTTATGGAATTTAGGAATGAAAAATTATATCTCTCTAATTGATTTTCTCCCTGTTTTCATTTTGTCCTAAGCCAGAAAAAAAGAGAGAAAGGCCTATAAAAGTTTCTTTCCTAAAAATGGAAATGAAGCAGTGACAACTTTGGATTTTATTTATTTAAATTTTTTTAAGTATGTGTGCAGAAAACATTTTTAAGAGAGGATAAAAATCAAGGCTCAGTTTTCCATCCTTGTAACCTCATAATGATGTTCCTACCAGTTCCTGCTGATAAATATTTATCACCTCTGTGTTTTCTCTGGTTCCCAACTGCACTGACAACAGGTTTGTAATTGCCAAACCAAGGCTCAGCTACACTGGAAACAAGGGAAAAAAACCCCAAAATTGAAATGCAGGAAATTGTTAAAGATGAGAGGCTGCCAAAGTGATTCCATGTCGTGGTGCTCCCACGGAGCAGCTGCTGGTGACAGTCCTGGTGGCACTGCTCAGCCCAGAGTCACCTCCTCACCTCACTGCAAGCCTCCTGAATTCCGTGTGCAAGGAGAGCAGGGGGAGTTGTATTTTTGCAGTGCACGGGCCCTGAGGAGAGGAAAAGGAGAGAGGTGGAAGGAGGAATTAAATTAAATTTAATTTAATTAAAGCACTCTGTGGCTTAACATGCAGCTGGTGCAAGAGGCTTCCTTGTGGGGAAGGAAGGGTCTCCACACATGGGATGGGAGGGCAGCAGCAGTGAGGGAAACAGCCTGGCTTGGGATGGAATTGCTTATTTAAGGCAGTAATTCTTCCTAAATTCATACAACAAACCTCCCCCAGCGTTACAGGTGCTGGGGTTTTCCCAGCTGTGTCTGTTTCTGGGGGTGAATCAGCACCTTCTCCCCCTCTCCAGCCTGGGGAAGGCATTTCCTGATCCTTGTTGATGCTCCTCAGCCTCCTGCTGCCTCACATTCCCCCCAGACCTCACCAGCCCACCCTCAAAGCTGATTTTTGCTTTATTTCATCATTTTCCTTTTGTGATCAGCTTTAAACCGAGTTCTTTCTCTCCTGGCAGACCTTGAGAACTTCAAGACCAGGACGAGGAGCACGGTGTCCGTCCGCCAGGGCCAGGGCATGGTGCTGCTCTGTGGGCCCCCACCCCACTCTGGAGGTAAAGAGCTTTCCTTCTCTTGATTTCAGTGCCTGGCAATGAATTGTGGGGTTTCCCTTCTCGGGGAAGAGAATTCTCAGGATTTTCAGGAAGTTTGAAGCAGTCAAACTGTCACCTCACCTGTGAGGACAGGGCCGTGGCAGGGCCACCCTGGCTGAGGGGGGACTGGGGAAGCTCCAGTGGGGCACAAATGCAGAGGAAAAGCACTTTATTAATCTGAGTATAAACTTCAGAGATGACCTGATGGAAACTAAAGCAATGTGTTCATGTCCTGAAGATGTGACCAAGACCTTGTGCAGCCTTTCTGCTTCATGGGCTGGGTGTGTCTCCAGATAAAAAGTTGAAGCTTGCTGACAGAGCCACTTTTGTGCATCATCTTTTCATTGTCTTCTCTTTTTCAAACACTACTGGCGCTATTTTTTGTGTTCTGGGTACTCAGGATGTGTCCAGATCTCACAGGGTGCTGTTTGCTTCAAAGAGGGTGGTATGAATGTTTAGAAAATACCAAACAACTCTTTCAGTTTAGCACAAACTTATTTTAAACGCTCAGATTTGTGGCTTCCTGAGCGCGCGTGTCGCACTGCTCTGTTTAAAATGCGTTGGAGAGGGAGTGCTTCTGTGAGAATTCCTGCTGGAATCCTTGGTGTGCCCTGACAAGCTCCATGTGTGTGTCCCTCCCCACCAGGACCCACACCAGCCACTGCAGCTGGCTCCTTCATCGGGGGCTGCTCGCTCCGTCACAACAGCACAACGTCTCCCACAGATCTGTGGCCCTTTTAAAGAAATTTGCAATCCTGCTTTGAGCTCTGTCTGGCCTCATCAGCTGGATGGGAATTGCCCCGTGGACCATGTGCTGTTGGGCTGAGTTTATTGCTCAGACAGGAGCAGGCAGAGGCCTGAGGAGCTGCTGGGCTCGTGGCTGACCAGCTGGCAGAGCTGCTCTGGGGCTTTGTCCCACTGGGACCCTCCCAGCCAGCAGCACTGACCCCACAGCACTGCCCGCTCCNTTAGCTCTGTCCAGCCTCTGTTCTAGGGCAGCCTTCACAAGGCATCAGGGACACCACTGGCCAGCAGTGCTGCCTCCCATTCCTCCAGGAATGGCTCCAGAGGGACACAGGGATTGCAGGAATTGTGCACTTTTGTCTCCTCAGCAAAGCCTCGCTCTGCAGGGGCTGAGAGTTCCCTGTTTTGCCATAAGAAATCCTTGCAGGGTGAGCACTGTGTGTGGAGATGGAGCAGCTGGTGGGGTGTGAGCAGTGAGAAGGGAATGGTTGTTCAGGTGGTTCAGGAGAAGGTTTGGTCTATTTACTGGTGATACAAAAAACTAAATTTCCAGAAGGTGCTAGTGTTATTTCCAGCTTTGGTTCAATAAGGACAGAGCCTTGTGTGCTGACCAGGAGGTGAGAATGTTTCTGGTAATAATTTCCCTCAATCATTTGGGTGAGAGACGACTTCCCCCATGACCACCATCCATGACCTGCTCTACTGCAGCCAGAAAATTATCCTAATTGTAGCCAGAGCCACAATTAGTCCAAAGTGACACTCTCCCAGCTCTGTAACCGAGCTGGGCTGGTGTTACTGGGCTTGTTGTTTTCTGGCTTGCACAGAAATATTTACAGGAAACTCAAACCAGGTTAATTCAGAGCACTTGCTCTGCAGGAATTAATCTGCTCTGTGGCAACATTTTCTTTTACCTTTCCTCCCTCCCAAGGTTAGACATAAGATGTGTTTTAAAAGTCACAACTGCAAATTAATGCTTTTTGGTGATCATCATGTTTCCGTCAGCCAACTGTGCTTGAAGCCCTTGGGTCTGTAGCAGCCACTGCACAACCCCTGGTGCCTAAAGAGGCTCCTGGAACAGAGAATGGGCAGAGTTAAAGGAATAAAGTAGGGATTTATTAAAAGGCCTTCACAGGATACACCTTGGGCAGGACAAGAGCCTGGCTGGGGCTACACCCAAGATGGAGCCCGGGTCACACATTTTCACACTTTTATAAGTTTTGGTCCATTTCCATATTGGGGTTAATTACAATTCCAGCTCCAGGTGATGCAGTCCCACCCTCCCAGTTTGCTCTCCTCCATTCCCTGCTGTTTGCACTTTTTGGGCTGAAGCTGCAGCTGTCCTTGGTTCTGGGCTGGAAAAGGATTGTTCTGTGTGCCTGAGCTGTGAGGAGAGCTGCTGACACTTTATCTGGAGTTCAGAGTCACACACCAATGCAGTGCAGAGTCTGGGAAATATGAAAGCTAAAACTGAAGGCACCACCCCAGAGCCTTCTCGTGCTCAGCTGTGGGCAGAGGGAGGTTCAGGAGCAATATCAGGAGTTGGGGAAGCTGCTGCTCATTGGGAAGTGCTGCATTCTGTGGGCAGCCCTGTTCCCAGGGCCCCGATGTTGGCAAAGCAGAGCTGTAGGGATCAGCTCCTTCCAGCCCCCCAGGGTAACACTGCCTGTGCTTAACACTGTGGTGCAATAGGAAAAGCCTCCTCAGCTTTGAAGTGAAAAATAATCCAGCTCATTGGAAGCACAAGTGGTAATAACAGGAGAAAATGCAATTACTTATTTTAGAATCTGATTAGGGCAGCGAACCCAACTTCATCATCCTTGCAAAAAGTGCCTGATGGCATTAATGACCACTGCTGAAACATAGGGCTAATTGTGGGAAAAAATACACTTTCATATTTTTTATTTTTTTACTTTAGTTTCATACGTGCATTGAGAATGAAATCTGAAAAAAATAATCTAAAAAAGAAAAACTATTCAATCTGAGAACTGTCGTTGCTTTGCTGATGAGGGTATTCACTGGAATAGTAGAAGCCTGAAAAAAACATCCTGGCCAGGTCCTGAGATTTGGGAAAAGAAAAACAGTAAATGGGAAGGGAATTATTTCCTGTCAGCCATTGTGTCACTGGTTGTCTTGGGCTTAAAAATTTTGATTTTATTAAAAAGATGCTGATCAGAGTCCAGACCATTAACCTTTCAGCTGTGCTGCACTCTAATACTTTGCCACTTGGAAAGATCCATTTTTGAGGAGCTGTCAGCTAAAAGTGAAGTTATGTTGGCCTACATACATTAGTTGTTGAGGCTTTCTTTTTATTTTTTCTTGTTAATGATGCCCAATAAAGAGCTTCCTACTGTTCAAACATTACAGGAAATTCATCCTGAAAATGAGTCCAAATGATGAACAAGTCCTTTCAGCATCAACAAATGGGCTGTGTGCAGCTCGCACAGAACAATCTGGCCATTGCCGTGCATTGTCCCAATTTTTGGTTTGAAATGAGCTGGAAATTCAGGCACATGGATCTCAGCCCCCCCCAGACCCCAAATGGAGATGGAATGCGCGCTCCGTGCGGCGGGGAGCCGCTGTTTGTCAGGTCACTGCCTTGTGCTGGTACATTCTGTTAAGCAGCATAATGATGTGATGGCCTCCTCTGATGTAGTGCATGCTGAGTGCTGGAGATTTGGAAAATAAATGTTCATCTGCAGCTCGGGAAGTGGCTGGGCTGGAAAGCGGAATAAATGCAAATCAAACATTTGCTTCTGCCGCGTTTTCTGCGCTTGCAGCAGTGGATTCCCCACCCCCCGAGGCCAGTCCTGCTGTATTGATGACCCCTTTGTCTGCTAGAAGTTCCAGTTCTTTTCCTCTCCTTTTTATTTGCCTTCTGCATTTGTTCCTAATGGACTGGTAGAAACCTGCCTTCGTTGTTAGGATTTTTCTGAGATAATTACCCTGCGTGTGAAGGGTGTTCCCTCATTATTTCTGCAGCTTGTTCAATCAAAAACCCAGCAATGGTCTTGTGTCAACCATTCTGCCCTGAAACTCCACAGAAGAAATCACTGAAGAGTAAATATTGCTCTGGGAACGTGGCACTGGGGCCTGGGTAACAGCACGATGAGCTGCTGGTGGTGTTTAAGTGGACAAGAGGAAACAGTCAAAAATCCTACAAGTCTGTGTGGAGCTCACATTTGGCTTTGGTTTTGGTGCAGGACATCAGAGGCCTCATTGTGGCCACAGAATGAACTGGGCAGTCCCCAGTGATGGAGCCACAGAAATGGGTTTGGACATTGGAGGGGCACCAAAGAGTTCCTGTGATTTCTTGGTTGAGTCTCAGGTACCTCAGCCTGTCTTAGGATGACTTCTAGAATTTGGATACCAGAAGACAAAGCTCTCCTGCTTTATATTTTCAGAGCCCTGTGAGATCAACCATTGACTCACAGAATGGTTTGGGTGGGAATGGAGCATCCAGTGCCACCCCTGCCATGGCAGGGACACCTCCCACTGTCCCAGGCTGCTCCAGCCCCAGTGTCCAGCCTGGCCTTGGGCACTGCCAGGGATCCAGGGGCAGCCCCAGCTGCTCTGGGCACCCTGTGCCAGGGCTGCCCACCCTCCCAGGGAACAATTCCTGCCCAATATCCCACCCATCCCCGCCCTTGGGCAGTCCTCAGGGTGAGCTGTCACAAGAGCAGAGGGGAAGAATCCCCTTCTTTGACCATCTGGAGCATTTCGAGCCAAAACAGGGAAAACATCACCAAAACAGGCTTTGTTTTTTCATTCTGTTGCATTTTTAAGCCATTTAGAAGCCATAACCATTTCAAAGTGTACAATAGTGTTCAAGCTAAGCTCTTCATGGAAATGTTTTCCTTCTGAGGAGCTCTGCAGGGGGAAACACCTTTCCTTGTTTGCTTTTTTCAGTGTTGTTAATCAAATTTGGCAAGATACATTTCTTGTTGAGATAAACCTAATTGAAACAAACAAACAAAAAGCTCCAAAATCCAAAGCAAACACTCACTTGTGTTTCTCAGGGCTCTGAATCTAAGTTGTGTTCCAAAGGGGATATGCCTGGGAAGTATCTGGAGGTCATTGTCCTTTTAACTTTATCTCCAAATTTTAAGATAAAATATTCTTTTGTGCCAAATAGTTATTTTCATTTAACTTCGTGGGAGCTGAGACATTTAGCTGCCACTTTTATTAGATTTATTTGATAGTCAGGGCAGGGTTAGTTAATATTTTAACAACTACAGTTTTCAAATTCCTTCTAGCATCCCTGGCATTTCGTTGTGAGTCCAGAGGCTAAAAAAATACAAGGTTGGAAAGGATTTTCTACTTGACAGGCTGGTAGCACACCATTCCTCCTGCAGAACAAACAGGTCTGGAAATCCTTCCCCTCCCTTCTCTGGGAAGATAAATGAACTTGTCTTTAGGATTTCTCTCCCCCCTTTCCTGCGAGTTTCTCATCTTTAGAAAGATCTATAACCATGTTCTCATGACATTTGCCTTGCAGCCCTCGTGGGAAAAGCCTGTGGAGATGGAGCCCTGCAAGTGCTGTGAGAAATGTTGAGTGTACACAGAGGGCTGCTGAAAATGATCTCTCAATTACTTGATTATTTGAATTCCGTGTTCTTGCAGTCCCTGGAGGTGTGTCCTGTTCTGTGCTTCGCTCATTCCACCACTCACCACAGCTGGATCACATCTGTTCTCACTCCCAATCTAGCTCAGTAGTCTGGGCAAGAAGTCAACCAGTTAATGGCTTTTTTAGATAACAAAGTGCTCAGCTGGGAAACCTCTGGCGTTCTATAGGATGTGTCTTCTCCTGTAGACACATCCTCAAAAGCTCCTGCTGACCCTGGCACTGAATCCCCCAATAATTCCTCTCTCTGAACCTCAGTTCCTCAGACACTTTATCCCTCTGCTCCTTTCTGACCTTCCTGGGCAGCTGGGAGCTGTGTCCCCTTGAGTGAACAAAGGCAGGATTTCAAGGAAAATCAGTTTTCTGTCTCTGCAGTGCCCACGTTCTCATTGCACTTGGAAAATTCCATTTTCCTGAGGAGGAGGAGATTCATTAAAGCTCAGTTGTTCCCATAATTCCTTCCTATCTGATGCCATCACTCCTGATGGAAACACAGCCATGGATGGAAACACATCCATGACTGTGAGCTGAGCTGTTGACAGGGACTTATTCCCACATCTTTTCACAGACTGGATGCATTCAGGTTTTCTCATTCTCTCCTGCCTTTCTTCCCCTGCCGGTATCCAGGAAAACTTTTAGTTCTGTTGCACAGCTTAATCAAGTAGAACTAACTAAATTTTAGCATTTGACAGAGGAGATGGCAATTCTGATCCCATCTCAATCTCAGCCTTCCATGCTGCATGGGCAGGAGTGAAGTGTGGACACCAAACATGTTTGCAGAAAGCTCTTTACAGATTCCAGTGCTGCTAAAACCACTCCTGGGCACAGAAATCATTAGTGGCTGCTCACTTGTCCTCTCACTTTTTCTCTCCTTTTATTATTATTTTTTAAAGGGATGATGGACGCTTCACGGGCTGGGAACAGTGAGGATCTTTGGGCTCTGGCGTGGTTGATGGTTTGAATGGTTTGGGGGGTTTGTCTTGTAAATAACCCATCCCACAAATCAAGTCTCATGTTTGTACAGCCCCCACCACACAGTGCAACGAGGAAGGGGAGCAAAGCTGGGAAAAATCAGAAGAGTGAAGGAGGAAAAAGGCAATTATCAGGCATTTTTATACTGTGATCAGCAAATGGAGCGTAGCAGGAATCCTGGAGCTTTCAATGTCCTCACTCCACTACAGCAACCTTAACAGTCAGCCTTTATTTTCCTGTTTCTTTCAGTGTGGGATGCCCAGAGCTTTTGAGAAATGTGAACTTTACAGAACCTGTATTCCCAGTTTCCCCTTGCGAGGCAGGTTGTCGAAGGGCTGAGCTACCCCTGTTATTCCTTATTAAAGGATTGATAGTTTCTCCTCTTTCTCTCCTGTCTTTAATGTCTTTGGAAGCCTTTGCTGCTTGGTCAGATTTGGTTCCAATTAATGAGAAGCTAATTTAGAGAGGAGCCTCGCACACATGGGTGGGCACCATGGCTGTAAAAGTTCCATTTTTCCAGGAAACCAAGCAAAAAATCTGCTAAGCCGGTTGGAAGTTGGTTCAGCTCTTTGTCAGAAGGCTGCAGGGTTGCTGAGCAGCCTGTCATGGATCACTCCCAAGGCTGGAGGGAAAATCAGAGCAGGTAAACTCTCCCTTGGGGCTGGGAAAAGTAAAGAAAAAGGAGACAGGGAAATATTTTCCCATTAGAGATGGTCAGTGATGGATTGGATGTATTTGGCTGTGGTGTTGGGTTGGTGTTGGCAGACCTGGAGCATCAGGAGGGGTTGCAAACCTGCCTGGGTTGTGGGGCAGGTGTCAAACCTTGTTTTCCATGGATAATTCTGCTTGGAGGATGCTGGGAAGGACAGAGGGGAGGCTCAGTTCCCAAACAAACAGGAAAATGCCCCAGCAGGGTTTTCTGGGGCAAAAAAAAACAGTTCCCATGAGCTGGGGCTCCACAGCTTGCAGCTGACTTTCCTGGAATGGGAACACGTGAAATTCCAGCAGGAATTCCCTGGAGGTGGATGCAGGATGAGTGCTGGAGATGTGTGGGAGATGGAGGAGACCATGAGGAGAGCAAAGGATGCAGAAAAACACCTGAATCTGTCGCCAGTTTTTCCTCTTAATAGTGACTGCCACTCCCATGTCCCCAAAAGCAGGAAAATTCCCATGTCCAAAGTGTCAACATCCTAAAAGTGTTTTCCAGAGCATGAACAGCTGAGCTCTAAAAGCCTCTGAGTGATTGATCTCAGGCCAAGATCCAGAAAAAAACTTCCCAAAGCTTCCAACTGCTGCAGTTTGCCTCCTGCTCCTGAAAGCTGCATCTGAGCAGCCTGGCAGCATTTCTGCCAAAAAAATTCCCTCCAAATTCAGCCCAAGTTTCCCTCCAGGTGTCTCCTTCCATCACAGGGAGTAAGCAAGTCACACTGGGTTTCTGTAATTCATCTGTGCCTGGCTCCATGTGATGGAGATTATTACAGTTCAGCAAAAATGGGGTTTATTAAACTTAAAATCAGGCATATGAAACTCTCATTTAAATAAAAAGTGATTGAGAATGGTAACTTCCATTTAAAGTGCATCTCCCATCATTTATTTTTTATGCTCTGCCACAGTCACCGTTTAAATTATTAAAAGCAAGAAGTAAAAAGCTTCTCAGGAGATAGAAATGGATTAGATTAAAATTAATCTGACATAATCCTTTCTGTAAAACTGCTGATTCAGTTTGTGCACAAGTTTATCAACATATTTGAGGATGAAGGATAAGGATAAATTCTCCTCTAATTTGGGAGTGCTTTGGCTTGATATTTCTGACAGCACAGGGAACACACAGAGCTCTTTTAATTGAGAGATTTATGAAATTACAAATATTTCTTACAGCACAAATGCCAAGCTCATCATAGATTTACACTCATTTAAGCACCTGAGGTGGTGAGTGAATTCTGAGGTGCAAAAAACAGGGGCTTGGTCAAGAACAGAGCCAGGTTTTCAGCTGGCACGTGTCACTTGTCACCTGCAGAGCCAGCACCCCCCAGCATTCCTTTTTTTGTGCCCCAGGTGGGTGGCAGGGACACAGGAGGAGGTCTGGGCTCTGTGACTGGAAGGGAAGAGGCTCAGCCCTCCACTAAAGACCTTGGAAACAGTGAAATAATAAGGAACACGACGTTAATGGATTTTTTTATTTATCAGTGACAGCTCGTGACATCTTTAAAAAGAAATCATCTACGAGCCAGTGGTGTGGTTTATTCCCTGTTTGGTTGCAGTCAGCACTAAATGAAGATTGAAATGGGATTGAGAGGGGGTAGGGCCGGCAGGGTTTGGCTAAAGATGAGTGAAATCTGTGTGACAGAACCCAGTCAATAGCATTTATCGGGAGCTGTAACATCTTGTGATGTCTTTATGAACTAAATTAGAGATCAGAGTCCTGCTCCCAGGCTCTGCTAACCCTTTCCCTCCACATCCAGCTCTGCTGGCCTCTGCAAAGCCCTCGGGGGCAGCCAGGGATGCAGGATGTGTGTAGTGACACAAACACTGCACTGATGTGTCAAATTTGGGGTTCCACACCCCTGGGTGCACATTCAAGTCAACCATCCTGGCTGTGGGAGCCCCCATTCCTATGGGGCTGATGTTTTGTTGTTGTAAAATCCGTGGGGGGATTGGTTTGGGCATTTCCTGTTACCTCACGCACATGGTTGCACCTAAAAATGTAACCATGATGTGTTTAAATATAATAAATGTGCAACCATGATGATGTTTTCAGCTGGTAGATATCAAAGCACTTTATTATGACACTAAACACTCATTATCTATCAAATAAATCAAGAGAATGTTTTTTTTCCTGTGTGCTACAGGCAAGTGCCCTACAGGCCATACCCCCCTCAGGCTGTTTGGGCAGATATTTCAGCCTTGGAGTGGATCATAATTTTAATTCATTGCAGTAAGAAAATTCCTCTGCAACCAACT
>VXBC01003200.1:89853-109636 GCA_013399945.1 Ploceus nigricollis | reverse complement strand
AACCAACTTTTTTTTATTTTTTTTTTTAGAGGTTTGATCTAATCTCTTACAACTACAGATCAAAGGTAATGAAAGCTGGTATTAAAGGATTAGCTAGGTCACATTGAAATATGTTTTAAAACAAGCCCAGGGACCTTTAGCTTTTCTGAAGCAAGTGCACACACAAAAAAGGGATTTTTAGGCTAACTCTCTGTGACTTTAAACAGAAAACCAACTGATGGATTAAATCTGTGAGTCATTCCTTCAGGTGATGTGGGGAGCACTTTATGTAACACAAGCCTGGAGAATATCAGCAGTGACTAAATCTCTCACAGCACAAATCCAGAGCAGAAGTTAAATTCAGTGTAGGATTCACTTGTGCACATGCCCAGCTTCCCATGCTTTTATTCTCTTTTGATGATTGCTTATAAGAAATTAGCAGCTTCAGCCCAGGCTCCCTTTTATCCTTTTCTCTGGCTGACCTCTCCTGTTTCCATGTGGCACAGGGTGAGTTCTCTCTGGTTGTCAGGTGAAGGTGAGTGTTTCTTTGCAAAGGTGCTGATGCCACTCTCTGGACCTTACCAAGCCATTATTCCTTTTTTATTACCGGAATTTCTTCATTGGAATGAACTTAGAGAGGGAGTTACCCAGCTGATCACTGCTGGGGTGAGCCTGACTCCAGAAACTTCATTTATAACGAGAAGGGCTTGGAGTGGCATCAAATCCAGTCCTGGTTCACATTTCCAGTGAACACCAGACCTGCTCCAGGAGGCAGCAGAGTGATAAAAAAGCTTGGGTTGGTGGGTGGCTTTTCCTTCCAGGCAAGACTGGCCTGAACTGGAAATGTCTGTAGGACAAGTTTGAAAAGCTTGTCAGACAAAACCATCAAGTTTCTCCCCAGAGCAGCCAGGCTGCCTCGATGGGAGGGTGGCTGTGCCCAGCAGGTGCTGTTGAAATAGTTTTGGTATTGAGCTGGAGCAAATGCCCCGGTGCAGGACCTCATCTCATGATGTTTTCTGTTCAGCAGAGATAAAGATTTGTGTTGATTTTCCTCCTTTTGGGTTCAGAGTGCCCGATGGCTCAGTGCAATCGTGGTTAGTGCTCACAGCCATCCACTGGGAGAGATAAGCCAGGCCAGCTGTGTGCACCCAAATATTTAACTGCTTTAGACACCCACAGGCTGGAGATGCACCAGATACCGGGTTATTGATTAGGCTTCAGGTAATGAAGACCTCCTGCCCTTTTAATTACCCAGAGCTGGGCAGTCGAGGGGCTGGGAGGCAAACACAGCACTGAAAATTGCTGTGAGCATGGATCTAACACAGAAATTGGGTAATTTTGTGCATTTTTCTTGTTCTTACAAACTTCTGACAGCACATTTCTCTGTTGCCTGGCTGCTGAGTAACCGTGTCCTCAGATCTGGCATAGCTGAGGGTTCATCCAAACGTGTTTTATTAACTTTAGATTAATCTTGTTCATTATTTATCATTCTTTTTATTAAAATCTGCATTTGAGGCCCAGAGCTGTGGTGTGATGTAGCTGGGCAGCAGAGCTCAGACTCAAAGGGAGAATTACCAGGTGATACTTTTGTCCAGGCTGATTTCCTTAAATTGTTCTGCAATTATTTAAGACTGGAAGATAAAAAATTGATCCAATGGTGCAGGCAGGGCAATGGAACTGTCTGTAGGGCCACAAAAAAAAAAAAAAAAAAAGGAGCAGTGCATAATTCATGTAGCTTTAGCATTAAAATAAAAATGTGAAAGAGAAAAATGGTCCAAACTCAGGAATTGCAGAGGACTGGTGTGTGTGGAGAGGAGCCTGGCAGGGCTGGGTAGGGCCATGACCATGGAGTGTTGTGCCAGGGGTTTGTCTTTCCTGGATAATTCCCTTTTTCCCTTTCCCCAGGGCACTCTGCCAGGGTCTGGTGGCACTTGGAGCCTTCTCTCCTGCTCACACTTTGGGATTCAGGGGGCTCTGGGTGTTGATTGCTCAATCAGATCACAGTGAAATTTGCAATAATGAAATTCAAAGTATGAATATCCCCTACAAGCAGCTGGCAGATTTTAATAAGCAAATTGAGAGTACAGCTCAGGTTTACAGGACACTCATCAGATAATCAGTTCAGCTTGAGCTTTGCCCAAATTTGCTGTAACCTTCACTTATGAGCAGCTTGAACACCAAGGAATGGAAGCAGTCAGAGCAAAAAAACCCAGCAGGGTGCAAATTATCCACCAAAAATGAGTTTTCTATGAAGTTTATACAACAACAGTGGGCATGGCTGGGGGTTGTACAACAAAATGTTATTATATTTATATTTATATTAAAACAAGAGCAGGTGGGAATGTTTGGCACAGGAACACACCCAGAGCCAAGACGTTTGTCTGTGCTAAATCACCTAAAGCAAAGTGCTGGATGCAGTTCCTCCTGACCATCACCTGCACTGCAATAGTTGAGGGAACAGCTTCTCTCCAGGAAAAACTTCCCTGCTGCTGTTGGCTCTGTCTGGGGATGGCAGGGAGCAAAATAGACAAGAAAACTTCAGCACTTCCCATCCTGCAAAAAATAAATGAATTTTGAGAAAAAATTTTAAAAACAGCCATAATTTTACAGAAGTGCATTCTGCAAAAAATAATTGAATTTTGAAAAAAATAAAATTTAAAAACAGCCATAAATTTACAGAAGTGCATGATCAAGGGAAGTGCCAACTAAACACTCTGAGCTGTGTTCACTTCATCTGGATTTAAATTGTTTATAGCAGGGGATGAGCCTCACCTCTCCTTTCAAAATGTCTCAAAATTAATTAATGTTTCAGTCATAGTTTGGGTTGTTTGGGACAGTTTAAAGGGAGGATTTCATAATTTCCTTAAATTCATGTTTTTCTCTTGCCATGTGTAATGAAAGGTCATTTTTGTGCATCATGATTTACAGAAAACCTTCTGTTTTCCACTGAAAATCAGTTCCCACCTGTCCAGCCTGAGAGTGACAGAGTGGGTGGTAAGGTAGGAATTATAGCAATCATTGAAGATTGGATTAATCTCTGTAACTTTCAGCAAAGCCTATAAAAAATAATAGTGTATTGTACCCACACTGTTCTTATTAAAAATGATAAATGACCCCCATTTTTTGGTTAATACTGATCCCAAAATTTCATCCTTCCCCTCAGCTTTATGGCTGCCATAATCTTGATATTTTAATAGCTTTTCCCATAATAGCCACAGAGACCTTTTTAAGTGGCAGCCCTGACTTTATGGAAGAGAGTTAAAAAAAAAAAAAATCAAGAAAAAAATCAAGAAGACTTTCTTCTACTTAAAAGCAGAGGCAAAATATGTGCATGTCCCAAGAGGGGCAAGCAGAGAAATGTTATTTTGGGAAACCACAGGCCTAAGTTAACAATTACTCAGAATTTCTGTGCAGCTTTCACTATAGAGTAAATAATGAAAATGAAGAAAAATAAGGTTACAACATGTCCTGGGCCTGTGCAGGGGATGACCAGGCAGGTGCTCAGGGGCTGCTCTGGATTGCAGCTTGTGGAGTTTCTCCTTTCCTTTAAAACCAGCAAATACAGGTCAGAAATGGAGTCATATTCTGTGTTTGAGAGATCTGCTTTAAAGGGGAAATGAAAAGCGTGGGAAATTAGGCAAAAATCACATGAAAAGGGCCCCAAATTAGACAGGAGAAGTTTGTCATGAATTCCTCAAGGAATGAGAGCCCAGTGTGTGATTGGAGAAGCAGGGATTGCCTGTTGCTGCTGGCTCCTGGTGCTCCAAGGCTCCGTGTTGGTGACTTTGGGAAACGATTCCATCACCAGGAGCCACCCCGGGCTGTGTTTGAAGTGTCTGTTTGCTCAGGAGCTACAAATTGCCTGTGGGATGTGAGCTGCCTGTCACTTCCAGAGCAATTAGAGAGGCAGAGCTTATCAAAAGGAACCCGTCAGCTTGGAGGAGCCATAAATACTGCACCAGGATCTCTCAGGAAATCAAAGGCACTTGGAGGGAGTGTTTATTTACATGTTGCTACACAAGCAGAATCACTTAGAGATGTTCCAGTCTGTGCTGCTCCCCGGGCTCAATATCCCATTAGTCCCATGGGGTTTGAGAGAGGGAGAGAGGAGGAATTAGCCAGTTTTAAATGTTACAGAGCAATAATGGGCTGCTCCTAATGTCCAGTTCTGTGTCATTTGGGCAGCTGGATCTCTCTGGCACTGATAGGAAGGCAGAGCTGCACCTTCAGACCTTTACTGTGCTCCAAATTACCAGAGTTTGAAGGTGGCTTTGGGGGAGGTTTCAATGTTTTGCCCTCTAGAAATGCCCTTTAGTCTTCCCTGCACTGGGTTCCTCATTTTGGAGGGATCCCAGCTCCTCCATTTGTTCCTGGCTTTGATCCGTCCTCCTCCTCTTGCTCAGCCTTCCAACCCTTAAATATTATATTGCAATATATTTTAAAGATCTTTAAGTTTTAGATAGCAATAATGGACTGCTCCTAAGATGCAATTCTGTGTCATTTGGGCAGTTGGATCTCTCTGGCACTGATAGGAAGGCAGAGCTGCACCTTCAGGTCTTTACTGTGTTCCTGAGTTTTATGCAGCCAAATTAGCAGAGTTTGCAGGAGGCTTTGGGGGGGATTTCAGTGTTTTGCCCTCTAGAAATGGGTCTCATTCAGTTCCTGCCACCATTTTGGAGGGATCCCAGCTCATCCATTTGTTTCTCTCTTTGATCAGACCTCCTCCTCTTGCCCAGCCTCCTGTGCCCTGCTTGCCCAGGGCTCCCAAGCTGGCCCTCAGCTCCAGTGACAGAATTATCCCAGACTTTTCAACTGAGGCAGAGCCTGGGAAAAGCTCCTACAATGATTACAGGGTTGGAAAGTCTTGAAAATGCCAGCACAAGGGCTCTCAATGGCTCTCACCAGCAAACAGAGGAGAACTCCTTAAGCCAAAGGCATCATTAGCCCACAAGCACAGAACCATAGACTACAATGAAAATATTTAACCTGGAAATTAGAGGGGGTTTAGCAAATAAAGTGATACTGGCTCGCAGAGAGTAGCAAGAGCCCTTTCTGTGGTGCAATTATACCTACAAGACCTCCTGGGGGAGGATGGGAGGGACAGGGATTGATCCAGAAATTCCCTGCCCACTGTTTGTCTGTGGTCAGGTCACCACTTCCACAGTCAGAGCAGAACTGCAGAGCTCAGGGGGCTCTGGTGGAAACCTTGGTGTGAAGAGTCACTCCAATTTCAACAGCTCTGTGCATCCCAGGGCAGGGATGTTTATTTGCCTGGTGCTGGCTGTTTCTGGAGGAGCAAGATAATTGTTCACTGAGTGTAAATTTAAAAAAAAAAAACCAACAAACTTAACTACTTGCAGAAAATAATAAGCTGGCTGAGAAGTGGTACCTTGTTTGCTCTGAGTATCCTCTTGACATCAGCATGAGGTTCCTTCTAATGAGATGCACATGTGTAAATATGATGATTAGATATTCCCTCATAAACAGAATGGTCATATTTTCCTAAAAGTCTAAGCAGGTATCTTCGAGTCCTGTTGTTACAAATAAATAAATAAAGGCCAAAAGTCTGCATTCAGCCTCTTCTGGCTGGGAGCAGTGGGACGTGAGGGCAGAATATATTTTCCAAAGTACCTAATGGTAGCTGAGGTCAATTACAGCCACGACTCATTAGAGTATTAAAATAAGAAGGTGATTTTTAGCATAATTAGTGTTCCCTTAGAAAACTGCAGGAGTGTTGTACCCACTTCAGGCTCTTTGAGTGTGTTTGGGCATTTGGCTCAGGCAGATATAACAGGGTTAGACTGCATTAACCTCACTCACAGCCTCTGCAACATCTCTCACTTCTTCTTTATGGCTCAAATAACTTCCAAAGACGCCTTATAAAACACAGAGCCCTGTCTAATTAGTCACAGAGAAGATTACAGCTGCTTAATTTAGTGTTCAGTTTTCTGCTGATTCAGAAATTCCTGAGGAATAAAGCATCCAGTGGGTGATAACACAACTCGGCAGATCCTCCTCACAGCTGGCTTTAAGGGGGAAAAAATAATTAATTAGGGAGGATGAAAGCAAAGCCATGGGCAGGCTGGAATGTTCACGACAAAAAGGTGAGATTCCTGTGAAATGCATTTTATTCTGGATGAAGTTGAAAGAGTAGCAGGAATATCAGATCCATGGTGGGATTGGAAGAGTCACAGCTGGAAATTTGCATTTGGAGTGATGCCTTTTTCTCTGGTCCTAAAAATATGAGCCAGACACAGTTAGGGTGATAAAAGGGGCACCTTTATGTAAGGATCCTTAAGTGCACAAATTTGCCAGGTGGAAAAGGCTGAGGATGCACCCTGCTCGTGATTTATGTACAATTGTTATAGATTCTGCTAATTAGCATATCTGACAAGAACGCCCCAATTAGGAACTGGCCTGGTGAATTAATTCCCCAGTTCTGGTACCTTCTAAATTCTCCCCCCTCAGATGAGATCCAGGCCCTGTTCACAAAAATTTGTCTTGAAGAGCTGGTTTCAACCTTGATTTTTAGAGAGAACCAAGACAGCTTGGTACCTGCTTTGTCTTTCTGCCTAGGAAAATGTTGAAGCAAAGCTATAATAAAAAGCTACAAATATATGTGTAGTGAATACAGAGAATATATGAAGTAAAAAAAGGTAAAAACCAAAAACAGCATCAGAGAATACAGAGAAGATAAAAAGGCAAAAACCAAAAGGTCATTAGAGAATATATGAAGGGAAAAAGGTAAAAACCAAACCAAAACCCAAACATATATATCAAAGAATATAGAGAAGATAAAAAGGTAAAAACCAAAATGGCATCAGAGAATATATGAAGGAAAAAAAGGTAAAAGCCAAAACAGAGCATATTAAAAAAACAAACCAAAAACCAAACGTATGTATCAGACTATATATAAAGGAAAAAAAGGTAAAAACCAAAAGGCATCAGAGAATATAGAGGAGATAAAAAGGTAAAACCCAACGGGGCATCAGCAGCCATGGGGCTCATTCCATGGGCTGTGATATCTCCATTTCTCCCTGCTCACAGTGGGTCCCTTGTGCTTGCAGAGCTGACCTACGCCTGGATCTTCAATGAGTACCCCACCTTCGTGCACCAGGACAACCGGCGCTTCGTGTCGCAGGAGACCGGGAACCTGTACATCGCCAAGGTGGAGACCTCGGACGTGGGCAACTACACCTGCGTGGTGACCAACACCGTGACCAACAGCAAGGTCCTGGGGCCACCCACGCCCCTCGTCCTCAGGAACGACGGTAGGAGCCTCCCAGGCTGCCCTTGGGGGCTTTGTTGTGTCCCTACTCCCTTGCTGTCCCTGGTCAGGGAGAGAGGAACGGCAATCGCTTCTCACAGTGGCTTGTGAGAGCTTTCGGGAGTTGTAGGAATGTGATAACTTTATTAGTTATCTTTATTATATAGTCTAAACAACCTGCAGGTGGTGTTTTTCCACTTTGCTTTTCTGTTCTTCTCAAGGACAGTGTGTGAGAAAGATGTTTTTATTAACTAACCAATCAAATAGAATGTATCGTATCGGTCTATTTAAGCCGGAGTTTCCTTTTTCACACTGTGTCTCTTGTATGTTCTTGTTGGGCACAAGGGTGACATTGTTGTGTTTTTGTGGCTGGATGTCACCCAGAAAGTAAAAATTGGCTGAAATGTTTCTGCTGGAGTGAAGGGTCATTCCCCCTCACGGTTTATCAGTGATGCTGGAGCTGGGGTTCAAACTCACGGACAGCCAAAGTTGCTCTGCCCACTGCTGGAGCGACTCTGAGAGTCAGGCAGTAATTACTAAAGAAAAACCCCGTGGGAGTTGGGCAAAGACAGGAAACAAAATAGATTTTAGAGCCTGGACATAGCAGTTTTTCTCATTTTATGCAGCCCAAAAGTGAACAAAGGCACTTTGTTGTTTCGGTAACTGTTAGCTCAGCCTGTGTTTCCCAGCAGAATTAGTGCTATTATTAGTGCTCTGTGGAATAATACAAAAAAAGGGAGAAGAAAGCAAAAGAGGATTTCTAAATTTATACAGACAATTGATCTGTATCATCATCATTTTGGAGCAGATAAGAAAAATACATTTGCATGTTAATTTCCAGTTAAAATTAATTAAAATGTCTCTGTTTAAAGGCTAACAGTTGGGACATTTGTTCCAGGAATAGAAATGCAATGTTAGCAACTTCTCCTGGAAGAAGATCCACTGTCACCTCTTGGGATTTGACAAAAATTCCTTGCTTGGAAAATGCAGGCTCCTTGCTGCAGCCTCCCGCCCATCAGGTTGACACAATCCCTGTGGAAGGAGTGGGAAGTGCTGCTGGTGATGAGGAATTGTCACAGCTGGACTGGGAGGGGTGGAGGTGCTGCTTCTCCAGCTCTGCTCCGTATCTGCCCTTCCTTTCAGGGAATTCTGTGTCCCCATAAACACAGCAGCAGCAAATCTGTCCCTCTGAGTGCACAGCGAGCCATGGCATGGATGACAAAGAGCAATGTTTAAATTTGCCTCGTGCTAACAATTGCAGTGCTGAAATAATAGTTTTTAATATTCCAATAATAGGATTTTTTTTGCAAACCCTACTGGAAGAGGTGGAGAGGGATTTGGTCCAAGGGTGTGCAGTGGTAGAACCAGGGGAAATGGCTTTAAGCTGATGGGGCAGGGATAGATGGGGAAGGAATTGTTCCCTGTGAGGGTGGGGAGGCCCTGGCACAGCTGTGGCTGCCCCATCCCACTCCAAAACCTGCTGGGAGCATCCAGGTGTTGAGAGCTGCTGCTTCCCTATTTCTCTTTAAAATGTGGGGTTTTCCATACCAGGATTGAAACAGTAACAGTGGGAAAGGACCAAAATAGTCCTGGAATAAAATTGCCATCAGCAGCAGCTGTATGGGCCAATTAAACTGCAACGTTTCACAGGTGTTGTCAGGAAATGCATATCAAATCCTCAGACAAATTAGCCTCCTCCTGAATTCCTGGGACTTTCATCCCAAAAATCGTTTTTAAGCTTTGAAATTGGAAGAAAGACACAAAAGCCTCTGAAATGCCAACACATGGAGCATCTGATGTGCCCTGACACTGGGAGTGCTCTCCAAACCACAAACCCAGGGTCTCTTTTAGTCCTTTATTTCCTCCTCCATCCCTGCCACCTGCACAGCTAAGTCAGATGTTAAATCACCTAGGAACAGCAGGAAAAATTAGGATTTTCTGTGTGGAAATGATTTGGATTCAGGATGGAGATGTCTCAACTGCTGTGATGTTGCTCCTATAAAGAGGAGACAGCAGGACCCTGTATATGTTTATGGAGATAGGCAGGGTGTCATTGCAGCAGGAGCCTTGTGGTTTTTCCAGGTAGAAATCCTGATTTTTCCAGGTGCAAATCCTGATTTTTCAGTGGTTGGAGTTCTCAGTGCCCTGGGGAGAGGCCAGAGCTGCAGGGCTGAGGGGGGTGGTGGCTGTAGCTGATGTCCCACAGCCCCAGGGAAACATTCCCACCCCACTGGGGGGTTTTATCCCCCTGGAATTTCAGCTCTCTGGGCCCATTCCCAAGGCAAAGAAATGNCACCCCACTGGGGGGTTTTATCCCCCTGGAATTTCAGCTTTCCAGGCCCAGCCCAAGGCAAAGAAATGGAATAAATAAAAAGTGAGTGAAGAGAAGAGAAGGAGGAAAAGATCTCCACAAGTTCTGTCACCTTCTGCTTTGGAGACCAGGGGGCAGTTCTTGGCTTGATTGAAGCTCACCCAGCAAATATTCAGCACAGATTTTGGAGAAATTTAGGCAAGATTGCAAAGATTTGGCAGGTCCCAGTTGGGAAAATCGGATTTTGAGCTTTTGGAGGGTGCAGTGGTAACATGCAGAGGGCTAATGAGTGACATGGCTCATAATTCTTGTTTGTATGGTTTGTAAATGCTGGAATGTCACCAGGGAATCCCAGATTTCCTGTTTCCAGGCAGGACATGAATATGGGGAGAGTATCCATATTTTTAATAAATGCATTTAATTTTGACAACTGAGGCTGTGCAGCAGCTACTTTGTTGAACATTTATTTGCAACTAATGTGTTGGAAGAAAGATGACATGGCCTGCTGTTGCATCAGAACAGGTCAGCAAGCAGAGGTGGACGTGGTGTCAGCCTCACACTGAGCATTTCCAGCTTTATCACTGGAAAACTAAAGGAAAAAACCAGGATTTTCTGCATCCAGTGTGAAAAGCAAGAGCAGTCAGCAATCACAGGCCAGCCTCAGCAGCTCTGACATGCTCCAGTGTCACTGCAGGCTCCTGCTGGCTCAATTCTGTATTTTTGGGATTCTCCAGGGCTGACCCAGCTCCTCTCCTGCCTTGGCCACCGTCCAAGGTGTTGGGATTGGAGCTGCAATCATCAATTAGCTGATAATCACTATTGGTGGAATTATATGTGCTGGGTTTAAGACAGTGCAGTGGCTGGAAACAGAGCCATTTGTCAGGGGTGTAATGGCCTTTTTATGTGCACAAATTTTTAAACACAATTTCATAAAGAGGCTGCCACGCTCTCTGATTTACTGGGGCAGTAAAAAATAAAGAAATTACCCGAGGAGTAGAAGATCTCTGTGCACTGAAATCCTGGAAGTTAATAGAAATATCTCTGTTAACTCCAGGGATTTTAAAACTTTTTCCTAATGGCTGTTTGTTCAGCGTTTCATTTCTAGAAGATGCTGAACCTCCCTGATTATTGCTCCCCTTATTTCACAAGTTACCTGCAAAAATCCTGCATATTCAAAAGCAAAAAGCAACAGAGCCATGAAGAGATTTTAATCTTTGGCAGATGGTGTGGAGAGTTGGTTCAGCTTCTCCTCTGGCAGTAAATGGGAAAAGAGCCCACACTCCACGGCTGTTAGGAACAAGCCATGTTTAAAATGAATGGATTAATTGGGCAAGTAATGATGTATAGAACAGCTCTGTGCTAGCACGGGAACACTTGTGAATTTACTGCTGAAATTCAACCAAGCCTTAGCATCTCCTTTATGTTCCCAGGGGTGATGGGAGAGTACGAGCCCAAAATAGAAGTGCAGTTCCCAGAAACTGTTCCATCTGCGAAAGGAACCACGGTGAAACTGGAGTGCTTTGCCTTGGGCAAGTAAGTTTGGATCCATTATTATTATTAATTATTCCTGCAGCTTCTCACGTTCGTGGTGCTGGCTTTGTGGGGTTTGCAGCAGCTCCTAATGATCCACTTCCCTTAGCAGGGGTTACTTGTGGCCAGTTTTCAGAGCAGCCACAGGGCCTGGGGACTCTTGTTTCTGGAGTAAACACTGGCAACACTTCCAAAATGTTGGGACTGGTAGGAAAATCATCACAAAATGGATGGTTTGGGTTGGAAGGGAGCTTGAACCCCATCCAGTGCCACCCCTGCCGTGGGCAGGGACACCTTCCACCATCCCAGGGTGCTCCAAGCCCTGTCTTTTGGACACTTTTAGAGCAGCCACAGCTTCTCTGAGCAACCCCTGCCAGGGCATCCCCACCTTCAAATGGATGAGTTTTACAGCAGAATCCCAAATTCAGCTGGATAAAAAGAGCATTTTAATAATAAAATGTCTCCTGCTTATACACCGTGACAAACACATTCCCATTTATCTTCCACATAACCCACCCATAATAAAACTCCTCTGGATCCTGTGCCAGGCTCCTCACACTGCCCATGGCTTCCTCTGCCAGTGGTATTTTGCTTTCTTTCCCTTCCTCAGCCCAGTGCCCACCATCAGCTGGAGGAGGGCGGATGGGAAGCAGCTGCCCAGGAAAGCGCGGAGGCACCGATCGAGCGGGCTCCTCGAAATCCCCAATTTCCAGCAGGAGGATGCTGGACTCTATGAATGTGTGGCTGAAAATGTGAGAGGGAAAAACGTGGCACGAGGACAACTGACTTTTTATGGTAAGCAGGCTGCCTGCTTTCAGGGCTTTTTTATTGCAGTCAGTGCAATCTGCAGTAAATATTTTGTGAGGACGTAATTTTGCGAGGATATTTTTGAAATGACTTTCTTTTCAAATGGCACATCTTGAGAAGGGTGTAATTTGAAATAAAACCTGGCTGAATGGTGCATATTAATTGAGAATTAGAGCAGCTGGAACAAAAACACATCCCCAGAAGGACATTGGCATGGAAACGTGCTGGAAATGCTTGGAAAAGTCTTTTTTTCCTTCTCGTGGCTGGGAGGGTAAGGCAGGAAATCTGGGGGAGCATCCTCATGTTACAGCTTGGGATTTATGATGTATGAGTTGCCCCAGCTTTTGTGGATAAGTGTTAATTGCTGATAACCAATTAAGAACAGCTTTCAAGAGGATCAGTGATTGAACAACGGGGGGAGCTGGGATTTCACAGTGCCAGGGCAGAGCCCTCTCCCCTCAAAGGCTTTCTGCACCTGCTCTGCCCTCACTGCAATCGCAGTCCTGGAGCCAGGCACTGCGAAATGTCAAATTTCAGCTTCCTAGCCCTGCTCAGTTAAATAGAAGATGCATTCATCCCTCTGATCCTGGTGCTCATCCCCAAATTTCTGCTGGGAACAGCCCCACACAGCAAACTGAAAGTGTGGCTTTACCTGTGTAGGTGAGTGAGAGCTGCAGGGAGGGGATTTAGGGGCACAGGGGGCTGGGTTTGGAACCAAGGTTCTGTTGGAGATGTTTTGGAGAGGAGAAGCTGCAGGTTCCACACCCGACAGATGTGCAGAGACCTCCACAGCATCAAAAAATCCTGGTTTTGTTGCTCCCCTGGTCCCATCCCATGTTGTTCTTCAGAGAAAATATGGACAAAAATTCAGAGTTTTCTTCCCCAAATGTTTCTGAGGGCGCAGCTCCTGTCAGCAGGGAAGACTGGGTTGAACTCCAGAGATGAGGAGAATGGTTTTTGATTTATAATAATTTTGCCACAGAAAAAGAGTTTGGGAACCAACCCTTCTGGCAAAACTGAATTGAATTTGGTGGGTAATGTAACTTTTTTTAAAAAGTAGGGATGTTTTCAAATTGGAAATATTTCTGAAAGACATTTCATTTAGAAATCAGAACTTTGGGGGCTTCCATTTCAAATGAACATTTCTCCTTTTAAAACTGAGGGAAATATAAAATGAGAAAACCTTAAAAAGGAGTGAAAGAGCAAGAACAAAGTGAAATCTTTCATGTTAAGGAAAGAATCTGGGGTTGATTTGAACAGGTTTTATTTTTTTTAATTAGATGATTTAAAGATTCCTTTTTCTGTGCTGTGTGTTTCTCCTGATTTTTCCCACGTGGAGAGTAAATTAAAAGACTCATCAGTTGTACAGTTTTGCTGTACCCACAGCCAAAGCTGCCTTCCTTGGAAAGCAGTAAATGGAGCCTTTGGAACATTCCCACCATAGCAGATATTGAGTTATAATCTCATTATTGTAATGAATTTACCGCTCTGGATCCTACACAAGAGCTGCCACTGTGGCTCGTGCTGCTTTTCACACCCATCGTGGCATTTCAGCAGAGAAGCTCGAGGTTTTTGGCAGGAGCAGTGTCCTGCTGTCAGTCTGTCATGCTGGGAAGTCTCTCCATCTCTTCCCTGGGAGTGGAGGAATTCCCAGTGCAGAGGTGGCAGACAGGCACCTCCCCTGCTGCAGGTTTTAAAGATAATTCACTAAAATATCATCCTTGTTGTCTTGACAATGGTGATTTTCCAGGGAACTAGTTGGGTTTTTTAGGATAACTTGTGTTTTGCAGCCAGTACTGAAAATAGATCTCTTACAAAAAAAAAAAAAAAACCAACTTGAATTCTGTACTTTGGGCTCTGGAGTTGTGTGTGGCAGCAAAATTTTTTAGGGGAAAGTAACTTATTGTAAACTTTTATACAAATAGTTGGGAAAAAGAACATAATTTTCCTGAATAATTGGGGTTTTTTTAAAGCTGAGAAATGTTATTTCATTGCTGAAATACATCTGTAATGGTGGCAGAGCTTTGAAGTTGCTTTTGGAAGGTCAGGGCTGGTGCTTGGAGAGGGAAATGCTCTGGAGGTGCAGGAAGGTGCAGGTTTGAGTGGATTTGAGGAAGAAATTTTTTATCATCAGGGTGGATAGACCCGGCACAGATTTCCCAGAGCAGTTGTGGCTGCCCCTGGATCCCTGGCAGTGTCCCAGGGCTTGGACAGGGCTGGGAGCAGCCTGGGACAGTGGAAGGTGTCCCTGCCATGGCAGGGGTGGCACTGGGTGGGATTTAAGGTCCCTGCAGCCCAAACCATTGGGTGCTCAGTGTGCTCTGCAGGTCACAGTGAGGCTCTAACAGCTCCACTCCTTTAAACCCAGTTATCAGCCTCTGTGTGTGGCAGAAAATAAGAAAAGAGGAGAAAAAGAAATTCAGATTTGCCTGCTCACTGTAGATAACCCAGCGTTGTCAGCTTCTCTGTGTGCTGCTGGAAGCTGTCAGGGAGGGTTGACTTCTGCTGTGTTTCACTCTTGTATCAGTGTTTATTTTCTCCTCTGTTAGCATATCAGTGACACTGAAGTTGTTTGACCCCCTTGTTGCAGCAGAAAAGGTTAATTAAATGTGCAAGATCCGTTCCTGCTGCATTTCCTGTGCTCTGAGCCCCTGCACCAGGCTGTGTTTCACTGCTCCCCACAAACATTTCTGCCAGGGCTGAGTCCCCCTTGATGGATCCACCTTCCCATGGAAACATGTTCCTGTTAATGCAATTACAGCAGCTTACTTCTGTTTCCTTGACTGATGGAGCTCTGAATGACACATTTCCTTGCTGGGTCTCTTGTTCTCCCTGTTGTCCCTCAGGTTAATTCCTGGCAAAGGCTCCTGGTGGGATTCTTGGGGCTGTCCCGTGCAGAGCCAACAGCTGCACTTGATCCTTGTGGCTTTCTACCAACTCAGAATATTCCCTGATCCTGAATTATCAAATTAGACTGCACAGCCTCTTCTTTTCCACCTCTTAGCAGCTCTAACTCCTGGTGCTGCCTTCCTCACCTGGCAGCTTGTTCCCTGTGCCAGCTGAATCCCGTGGCTGAGGCAGGTGAGGTCCCCAGCAGGACACAGGGTTCTCTTCTCCCAGTTTCTCCCAGTTCCTCCACACCCTCAGCTGTGTGTTTTGGGATGCACTCCCATTGACCTGATTGTATTTTTAATCTGGCTGCTCATAAATTTTACATTTGCTAACCCTCCACAGGGCTAAGATTTATATCCTGAGCAAACAGCAATGCCAACAATTATTTTTTTCCTGGCAGAAGTACAGTAAACAGATTACCTTAACCAGCTAATTTAAAAAGAAATTGCCTTTTTTGTTCATAAAGCCAGCATCAAGGAGATGCTTATTTATTATTGATGTTTAATTCATACTAAGTTTGGATGCTGTTTCAGGCCAATCTTCTTTTGTTGATATTTGTGACCCCAAGGCTGCTCATCCCTGGCTTTGAGCTCCTTGGGCTCTGCTTCCCTATGTTGACTCTGATGAGTCAATACAACATCTTGAGATCCCCCTTCCCAACAAAATATTTCACCTGAATAACAGAAAATATGAAAAATATCTGCTGGTTGAGGTGATATGGACGTGTTCAGTGGGGCTGGGAGTGCAGCACAGGAGAGGGTGGAGGGGCTGCACCACCACTGAGAACATTTGTTTCCTGGGATTTGGATACAAAACATGGGATTTGTCCCTGCCTTTCCAGCCAGATCCACCCTGGGAAATATCCAAGCTCCAAAGCAGCTCAGCTGGAGCCAGCACGGATGCAGGTGCTGCCTCAGCATCACCTGTGTTGCTCCAGCATCTCCCATCCTCTCCTGCTTTGGCAAGCCAAGGAAAGGAGGAAAAAATTGCAGCTCAAATGCTTTCCAAAAGTGTCAGCACAGCAGCATCTGCATTAGCAGACAGACAGACTTCTCTGTCACTAATTACAGTTCTGTGCAGCATTTTCTGAGATACTCAGCAAAACCCATTTAATTGGCTGGACCCCTTTTCAGATTAAATCCTTCTCAAATCTAAGTCCCACTAGGAATTTGTGAGGCTCCTTAATTTTGCAGTGAAACAAGTCCTCCTTTCATCAGCAGGCCTGTGTTTTATTTGGGCAAAAGCCACTTTATGCCACTCTATAAATGCCTCAGATGTAAATCAGATTATGCTCTTCATTATGGCCAGAGGTCTAAAAAGGAAGCTGGCACAAGTGAGAATCAGGCAGTTTTATGTCTGCTCAGTTTAGGTCCCAAATCACAAATAATCTGCTGAAAGTTTGATAATAAAGTGAGTTTCTGGACTGATAAAAGACAAGAAAATTCCTGTACATAGGGCAAGTACATTATTGTATTATTACTATATTTTTATTATTTATCTTTCACATCATAGAAAACACTGTTGTCACCTTTTACACAGGTAAAAGTTAGTACAGGGAGGAGTAACTCTGAGTTTTGAATTCTCTGCTGCCCAAGGGAGGTCTTGCATCCAGAACAGCTTCCTGCACAGAGAACAGATGTGTTTCTCATCAGCTTTTCCTTTTCCAAGGGATTGCAGGAACCCTGCTTACAGAGAAATCCAATTTTTGGAGATTCAGAAAAAGTCTCATCTTATTATCATTGTTGCTTGGAGAATCATCTCTCCAGCAGGAGAAGCAAAAATACAAATAGGGTGAAACACAAATAGAAATGAAATGTGAAGGCTACTCATGGAACACCCCACACCTCCCTTACACCCCTGAGCAGCTGCAGCTTAGTGTCAGGATGAAAAATAACTAAACCCATGAGGATGGGTCCCTGTGGGTGTGCCTGGAACACCCACAGCCCACAAAAACTGGGGAGAAAATCCTGTAATGGTGCAGAACAGCTCGTGGAACAGGAGGTGAATGAGAGGAAGGGGCAAACAAAGTGGTTTTGTCAGCTGGGTTAACTCCTTCAGGTTTTTCTCGGTTTCTTTTCCTCTGGTGTTTAATATTGTAGTGCCAAGCAGGACTCCCAGGCTGGGTTAGTAGGGTCAGTCTTGTGGAGTTTCCAAAGACTCAGCCAAATGGAGATTTTGTTTTAGGTACAGCATTCCAGCAGATTGGTTTGGTGCAGGATTTGCACACCTTGAAGTTGTACAGATGTCAAACAGTCCTTGATTGGCAGTAGAGGTCAGGAGAGAGGAAAGGAAGAGAGAGGAGAAGTGGTAACTTGAGGTCTGGTTTCACATCCCTGTGATATTTGGGAAGGAAACAAATCAGGATGTGAGGGGTTTGTGCCCCCATTGGGGGCAGGATGAGCACTTATCTGCACTCTTTATTTCCAATTACTCATCTGTTTTTCCTGCCTGGTTTTGTTTCTTTCTTTCTTTTTTTTTTTTTTTACTTCTTACACTTGGCTTTCTGGTCTTTAGACTGCTCTGATCCTGGGCTCAGTCTCAATCTCCTTAGAATAGAGATGGTAATGGACAAGTCATTCAGCCTTTCATCTGCCATTAATGATGAATTACACAGCCTGCACCAGGTCATCAGCTGCTAGAAATTGGCTTAGGAACACTGAAATCAATACACACCAGCTGAGAATTGGATTCTGGATATGTATTAGCACCTCATTTGCTTGAGTCTTTTTGGTTGTTTTGAACTCACAGATGATTGCAGAGTCCTACAGGTTTATTTCTCATATTTCTCCTTTACTTCTGGGGGTTTGTTACTCATTTCTGAGGTGATGCATCATCGCCTGCCACATCATTTCATTTTCAAATATCTTTTAGGACATGATTTCCAGTTCCTCCATTTGCCTTTTAATTTATTACAGTGAAGGACAGACTGCCCCTGGACTTTTTTGTCTTAGAGAAGTGAGAATATATTTGGGCATATTTTCCTATTCACCTGGTTTTATCTGTCCCACTTTGTGTTGGTGAAGACTGAAAGGTGATCAAAGGTAAACAGGGATTTTTTTTTCACTATTTCCATCACTTTTCTTCAGTTCCCCTGAGTACAAACTCCAGAAATCTCCTAGGAGAGGGAGATTTTTCTTTAAAGCAATCCTTATGTAAGAGTCGTGCTTATATCTCTTAGCTTTTTCTTTCACTTTATAGATTTAGCATATGAATTTTGCTTGCAACTCAGATGAATTCTTAATCAGCTTCCAGATTTTTCCTCCAGGATGTTTCCAAGGCCAGTACTATCTTAAGTACTCCAAGCAGGACCAAAATATCTCCTGTAAAATAAATTCTCTTTGGTCAGCGCCTCTGAAACGATCCAAAGGACTTTTTTCTAGACCAGTCACAAATTAAACCTTGCCATTATCTCCGAGAACGTCACTATACGAGAAAATGTTGTGGAGAGGAGCTGATTTCATCCCCTAATCGGAATTATTTTAATTATCATGCCTGAAATCTCGTGTCGTGTTCCCTCGGTCTGATCCCCAGCGGGCGCCTGTCAAATTCCATTAGGTTGTGGCCACTCTCCTTTGGTGGCTCACACATATTTGCAGCATGAGCCAACCCCTGAGTATTCCCCAAGATGAAGCCAAGAGCTCCTCTCTGCACTGAACTGTTGAGAGGAGAGCTTGACCTAATTAGAAAGAGCTCCCAAAGAGCAGCAGAGAACGAACTCCTGCTGAACAAACGGCTCAGAGCTTTGCACTGAGATGATTTTTTGACCTGTGCTGCTCACTCTGGAGTTGTCTGCACCATAAATGGCTTTGGAATTTGGAGTTTTAACCAGTTCAAATCACTGGAGGGGGTTAGGGTGGTGTGGGGTGCGGGCTGTGGCTCGTGGGTGCTGCACCAAAGGGTGAGGTGAATTTGGGGTGGCAGCTCCCAGCACTGCACGTTTCAGTCTCAGCACTCAGGGCAGGAGTTGGGATGAACAACCCACAAACCACCCCAAAAAATGCCTTTTGGGGAGAATGTCCCTTATTTGGGGAAAATTATTATTTCCCTTATTTAGGGAGTCTGTATGAAATGAGGATGAATTCTGAATTTTCTGTCCTCCTCTCCACAGGAGTTATTTTTGTTTTTCCATAGCACACACTCAGGTTATAGAGCACAGCTTGCCATTCATGGATTTTCTTGATTTGCAGATTAATTCCAGTTGTTTTGTCTGGGTTGATTTTTTTTTTTTAGTTTTGTTTTCATGTGGGAAATCTGTAAAACAGCACAGCAAAAATAAAAAAGGCAAATGGATGTGTGTGGGTTTTATAGAGCTCCTTTCATGGGATCATAAAATTCCCTTCAAAATGATGAGTTAGATGCTGTTAGAATAGTAAATATGTAAATTCATGAGTCATTTGCAAATGTCCTTGAGCCACTGAACCTGTTGCAATTGCTCAGCTCGATGGAATTGTTCAATTGTTACTCCAGATGACAGAACTGACTTTCATCTTCCTACATTTAAAGGCTTTTCCTTTCCTATCTCTTTAGATACAGACAATAAACAAGCTTAAAATATTACAGGGGCAGGAGGAGCAGCCAGAGAAATAAACACCATTCACTTCTCCTTTCCCTTCTGCATTGCCAGGATGCTCAGTTCACCTTTTTGTTTTTTGTTTTTTTTTTTTTTTTTTTTTTTTTTTTTNTTGTTGTTTTTTTTTTTTTTTTTGGAATTCCCTTGGAGCTGAGGTGCTGTGGAAAACTCTTCACCTCATCTCTGCTTTGTAGGCACATTCAGGGTGCCGGGGGTGGGGTTAAACACACCCTGAGCTCTTTGAAATTGGATTTCCAGCATCCCATCATCACAGACATACCCCTCTTTTAGGTATAATCGTGCCAATTTTCCATTTTGATGTGATATTTTAAAATTTATCCTTTCAAGCCCATCTCTGGGTCCCTGTCCCTATCCAAAGGAGATGTGTAAAGTTGTTACCTGGCTTTGAGGAATCATAATTTTTTTC
>VXBC01003200.1:52027-87100 GCA_013399945.1 Ploceus nigricollis | reverse complement strand
TTGGCAGCACAGAGCTGCTGCTCCCAGGCACGAGGCTTCCCTCCCTGCTTGCCTTGCAGCCCAGCCCAGCTGGACGCAGCAGATCAGCGACGTGCACGCGGCCATCGAGGAGCGCGTGTCCTGGGAGTGCCGCGCCAGCGGCCGCCCCAAGCCCTCCTACCGCTGGCTCAAGGACGGGGAGCCCCTGCTGCCACAGGTAGGCACTGCTGGAACCCCCTGGAGGTGGGAGCTGTGGGTGCTGTGGTGCTCTGCCAGCTCTCTGGTCTCTGGGTGTTTGTTTGTTTTGGGATGGGGAGGATGGAGGTGCTGTGGAATCGCGGAATGGTTTGGGTTGGAAGGGACCTTCAAGATCATCTTGTTCCACCCCCTGCCATCTTCCACTGTCCCAGGCTGCTCCAAGCCTTGTCCAGCCTGGCCTTGGACACTTCCAGGGATCCAGGGGCAACCACAGCTTCTGTGGGCACCCTGTGCCAGGGCCTGCCCACCCTCACAGAAAATCCCCCGTTCCTTCCCGTGCCTGGTGGCACCTCCCTAGAGCTCCAGGAGCTGCTGCCAGGGACAAGCAGGACACACAACAGCTCTACATTCAGAGCTCTCCTCCCCAAAATGAAGGATCCATGCTGCAAACCTAAGGCTGGAAAGAAGAAGGAATGTCTGAATGGGGTTTTGGAATGTGTCACCAGAGAATGATCACTCCAAAACAATTATTTTAATTTATGATGTTTAGGTGAACTTCAAGGGATAATGAAACCTCAGGGTTCCTGCTGGTGTTTGATGGTGTTCCCAGTCCTTGTGCTGAGCTGTGTCCCTGTGCAGGAGCTGTGGAATTGCACTCCTCCCACCAGCACATCTGCCCAGCCTCTCTTGGAGGGTCATCACCCAGTCCATGATCCCACCGTGCCACCACAAACTCAGCCAAGTCACCAAAGCTTTGGTTTCACAGTAGCCAGCACTTTTTTCCCCTTCGCTTACTGTGAAAGAACATGGCAGCCCCGATTTGATCAAACCCTGATAAAAATTGCACAAACATTAAATTTCTGCCCTGAGGCCAAGTAGAAAACCAATAGCTCTTTATTTTCGATTTTTTTTTTTTTTTTAATGTCAAACTCCTGGGGAGGGAGGGAACACTTTGCTGTACTTATTAGAATTGATAACTCGAGCTCCATATCCTCAGGCTGACAAATGATAGCCTGGTCTTTCACTCCACACACTAATTCTGGTTGCTTCACGCTGGTCACTGGCAGATGGTCTTGTTCTTAAATCACGTTAGTGGCTGATATGAAGTAAAGGATCATTAAATTATTATCATTTACATTGTTTTCAGTAAACTGTAGAAGATTTTAAATGTTTCTGTCTCTGCTGGCTGAGATGGCAACCAGTCTTAGCAGCCTGCATTGCCATATACCCTTAAAATGGCCTCAAGCTGTGCCAGGGGAGTGTCAGGTTGGAAATCAGGAGGAATTTCTCCATGGAAAGGGTGAATTTCTCCATTGGAACTGCCAATGGAGGTGTCCAAGAAACACCTGCATGTGCTATAGTTCAGTTGCTATGGTGGTGTTTGGTCAAAGGTTGGACACAGTGATTCTGGAGGTCTTTTCCAACCTTAATGAGTCTGTGATTCCATGGAAATACCATTGTTCTAAATGTTTCTGAGGATGGGCTTGGCTGTGATGTGCCACTGTGGAACAGAAGTGCATTTCTTGCTTCAAGCTTATCTCCTTGAAAGGGATATTAATCTAAATGCTTTGGGTATTAAATCAATGAGGGGTCAAGGGAAAGTCCTCCAATTTAAATTGCATTTACCAGCTCCTGTATTGGTTTCACCATTTAGTCTCTAGCCTGACATAAATTTGGCTGGCAGACAAATAAATTGCAGCATGCAAATTCCTCCCGTTACCGCTACTTCGCTTTGTCCACCTTGCTGTAAAACACAGCACGACAACCTCTGGGTGCGTGTTCTGAGGAGGCTTGTACATGTTCTTGTTCATTTTGGAGTTTGTTTTGCTGTCCCCCAGGGCAGGGTGCAGCTGGAGCAGGGCTCTCTCACCATTCCCAACGTGAGCCTCTCGGACGCGGGGATGTACCAGTGCGTGGCGGAGAACAAGCACGGCGTCATCTTTGCCAGTGCAGAGCTCAGTGTCATAGGTGAGTGTTGCATCGCTCTGGGGAATGGTTTCTCCCCACCCAGAGACCCCTGTGGCTGTAACCATGTTAGTCTAACCCTTCCTTCCTTTCTGTACCCCATTGGCTGGGAGCCAAGTATCCCTTCCTGAGCAGGAGTCTAGATAATGCCCTGTCCCTTCCTTGTTTGCTCTCTTTCTCTCTTCCTCCACTGGGAACCTCCAGGAATAAAAGCCTTGGACCACATCGGGGGTTAGAGCATCTTTTGAAATCTTTTGCCTTAATCCTGAAATATTTCCCCCAAAGGTCTCAGATCTGGGCTAGTCTAGTAACATCAGGGGGCTGCGGGGGGAATATGTCAGGTGAGTTCCCGTCCCTGAGCACTGCAAACCTCCCAAAACCCTGCCCAAGCTGCTTCTGCCAAGCTGCAGCAGCTGAAGCAGAAGGGGATCTTTGATGATTTGTTTCTAAGGAAGGCGTGAAATGAAAACTTGAGGCAGTGCAGAGCAGAGAACAGATGTTTTTTACTTCATCCCACATTCCTCCAGGAGCTGGCAGGTGCATTCACTCTCCTGCTGGTTAAAGCTATTTCTGGAGAAACCTGAGCATTGCCATGCAGAACATCCAGGACCATAAGTGCCCAGTCCTGGCTGCAGAGGTGACTCTGCTCAGGACACGGTGACAAACCTCCTGTCTGAAGAGATCTTTCAGCAATCTAACAGCAAACAAAATTCCCCCATCCCAAAGAAAAGCATTTTCCACCCCACAGTTCTGTGCACAGCTGCTCTGCTCCTCCCAGATGAAATCAGGAGAAGCTCATGTGAATCCGAATGGGGAAATACCTGAGGGGAGGGAACAGAGATTACAGAGCCAGGATCTTCTCAGAGGTGCCTGTGCCAGGACAGGAGGCAATGCCCACAAACTGAAACCCTGGAAATACCACTTAAAATAAGAAGAACTTCATTTTGAGGTTGGTTGGACACTAGAACAAATTGTCCAGAGATATCGTGGCATCCCTGTCCTTGGAGATGCTCAACATCCAACTGGCCACGGCCCTGGGCAACCTCCTGTGGCTGCTCCTGGGTGAGCAGGGCTGGGGTGGGACCATCCCAGAGGTCCCTGCCAGGCTGCAACTCAATCCCAAACCATGTTCTTGAACTAGAGGCAGCCCTGGTCAGCATAGGGATGTAGTTTCAATGGGTTAAACACAATTCCTGATTACAAATTCCTGATTTTGTTGCTCTCAACCCAAAAGTTCAGTAGCAGCATTCTCTGATTTATCCTGAAGAACAAAGCATGAGGTTTTTTCCAGCTATGGGATTTTCAATTATTGGTCATTTTTTATCATCAGTGATAGATGCCTGCATAGAAAAAAATTCATTTGAAGGATTGTCTGTGTTGCTGTTGGAGAAAAGGACGATAATGCTCAATAAATTAGACTTCACAATGCTGAGATTTATTGGACATGAAAGAAATCGAAATAAACCCACTGATGCCTTTCTTGTCTATTTAAAACCTGGTAAAAATGGACCTTTGGGAAGGAGGAAGATGTTTTCAGAGGAGAGAGGTTTAATCCTTGTTGGTGGGGACTCCCTGTGCCCAGCAGCTCCTTGTGTCCACACAAAAAACAGATTATGGAGGGTCTGGTCTGAGAAACCTGGCAAGGAATATTTATTTGGCCAATTTCTCACTTGGGTTCTGCTGCTCTGTTTCTGTCTGTCACAGGAAAAACACCCAAATGGTGTCCTGCAGATAAATTCCTGTGCATCTGTGATTTAACTTGGCACATTTTGAAAGGAAAGCAGCAGGTTTGCCTTTTCACTAGAGTTTCAAAGCAGGGCAACATTCTGAGCCCTCCCTGGGAAATTTTAGCTTTTAACCAGATCTGAGTGTTAAAATGGTTGTTTTAAAAGGTCCTGAAGTTAAGCACTTGCTACTGATGTTGTTTAATCATCTCAAGTGAGACTTAGACCAAAATTAAGTGAAAGAGAGAAATGGAAAATTACAGACCGAGCTTTTCTCAGAGTAATTCTTCTCAATTATTGTTGCCAATTATCTTGCCTGGAGTCTTTAAATAAAAGCAGAATCCAGTGGTGCTGGACATTGTAGAAGACATATTTCAAGATGCAGTCTTGTCTTACAGAATTTTCAGGCTAAATGTTTAAAAAACAAATTGGAAAAATGAAATGTGTGCCCAGAGTGGGAAAAAAAAGGTCATTAAAATCCCTGTTTGACAAACAAAAGGTGTGAATAAATTAAATTCATTACTCCTGAAGTGGCACAGGGAAGTTGTGGCAGTGCTGAGAAATGAGCCCAGAGTTTCTAAATGTCAAATGACGAGGTTTTGAACGTCACAGAACAAAACCCACGGTGTTTTGTTGAAATTGAAGAAAATTCAGCAAATGATTCACTAAAAACCAGTCTAAACTGTTTATTACAGACATGGGAGTAACAGGATTATTCAAAAAATCTCTTTTGCTTATAAATTTGGGACTATCATCTGAGAAATTTGTTTCAGAAGTGATGGTATATTAATAATGTGAGAACTTCCCTGCCTGACAGAAGGATGATCCTGACACAGAAAAAGGAAATACTTTATACTCCTCATGCACGAGGTTCCTAGGGGTGCTGTCCCAGTAAGATGTGCATGGTGGGGTTACTGGTTTCTCAGGTTTTTAGCTGAGCACACATTTTTAAACAAATCAAGTGTTTTTTTGCAGTGAAAGAAGCACTCAGGTGCCTTTTTACCCCATCCAGACTTCACTAGTTCATAAAGTCCAATAATTCAGGAATTGTAAGTGAGACACAGCCCTGGAATTTTGTAATGTTCAAATGAGTCTGGCTTTGGTTTTTCCCGAGGGAATTCTGATCTGGTTTGTGTCAATTTTGCTTTCAGCCATCAGGCCAGACTTTTCCAAAACCCTGCTGAAGAAGTTAACTCTTGTTAAAGTGGGTGGTGAAGTCATCATTGAGTGCAAGCCCAAAGCCTCCCCCAGACCTACTTATTCTTGGAAGAAAGGAAAAGACATCCTAAGAGAAAATGAGAGGTAATGTCTTAAAGTAACCATTTCTTTCATTAACTAACCCAGGGACTTTCAGCAATCAAAGCTAAATTTGTCATTAATAGCTTTGCAAAATTGACTTGCAAATACATGAGGAAACAGCCTGTGTTCAAGGAGCTGGGGGTGAGATTCCTATTCCCATGGTGCCCATCCCATCTCTGTCTGCTATTAAATCATCCCTGCCAAGAAGCTGATAAAGATGCACTCCAAAAAAAACCAAAGATTTTGCCTCTGCAGTGCTCTAAAGCTGTCATGGATCTAGGTGTATTGATTTTTAAAACTGAAATAACCTGCTCTCCTGGTGAGGGTGGTGCCAAGGGTGGGAGTGTTTGGGGCTGGAAGGGTTGGAGTGTTTTGGGCTGGAAGGAGGTGCTGGAAGATTTTGAGGGTTTGGGGCTGGAAGGGTTGGAGTGTTTGGGGCTGGAAGCTTTGGAGTGTTTGGGGCTGGAAGCTTTGGAGTGTCAGCCCCACGAGGTCCCGGTGTCCCTGTGCTCGCTGGCAGTCTGGAAGTGCTGCTTGCTCTGAGGCTGTTCCCCTTGGCACAGCACAGTTCCTGCTCCTCATTTTAATTCAGGAGTGGCACTGCCCAGCAGGGTTGGGGCGGTGGTGGGAGCAGGGTGGTGGGCACACCCTGGGCTGAGGGGCAAACCCAGCCAGGTGCGCTGTGGGCTCTCGTGGCAGTGCTGGGCTCCTCCTGCTCCTGCTGAGCCACAGCCAGGAGCCTCCCACCTGGGCACCCAGCCCTGGATGGCAAACCAGATGTGAAATGTGCCCAAGCAGGTGTGAAATCCTGAGCTCCTTCAGCCCAGGGGTTTTCCAGCCAGCGGGATCATCCGGCAGGGATGACCTGGCAAAGTGTGGGAGCGCGCGGCAGTGCCTCAACCACACACGGGGCTGTGTCTCCTGTGGGGATGAGNGGCAAAGTGTGGGAGCGCGCGGCGGTGCCTTGGCACGGGGACCTGCTCTGCTCTGGCACACACTGAGCTGTGCCTCCTGTGGGGATGGGGGTGCTGAATCCTCACCACTGCCTCTATGCACCTGCAGTCTGGACCTGGAGGCTGTGTGAAAGTCACAATTAGGGAATGACATTGCTGTGGTGCTGGCATTGCTCATCAGCTCTGTCTGCCTTCCCGGGCAGGAGGGGCCAAGTGCCTGAGCTCAGCCTGATTCTGCTGTATTTCTGCTTTCGGTGCTTGCTGAAATGTCATCTCCTTCCTGCTGTCCCAGGGGACAGCAGCAGTGCCTGGAGTCCAGCTCCAGTATCTCCCTACACCCCCAGTTGTGTGTGGTCTTCAAACAAGAACTTTCTTGGCTGTTGGAAAAAATCTGTTGAAATCTAGGAAGCAAGATGCCAGGAAAAGCTGCTGCTGCAATCTCTTCATCTAGGACAGGACACAGAACTTTTAGAGAGGCGTAGGAGAAGAAACCTCAAAGAAATCTACTTAAAGTGATGTTAAAGGGTCCTGTGTGTGCCAGAGAGGCACCTGAACATCTGGATCCTTCTGCAGCCTGCAGGCTGATCACGTGGAGGTTAATCAATATAGATGATCCTTCCAATTCCAGGTGGAGTTAAAAGCAGCACTGTGTCAGGGCTTGCTTTGAATGCTGATGCTCAGCCTGATGGCTGCCATGGCAATCACTTCAGAGTTTCTCCTGGGGCTTTTGTGGCTTTTCAGCTGGTGTGTGATGTTAAATTCCTTGCTGGAGACACTGTGCGTGGTTTTTGCTGCTGAGACTCCGGCTCTGGAGGCTCCTGCTGTCCAGGAGGCAAAACAAAGTGTGTTCTTCAATGTTTGCCCAGAGAGCAGAGACTACCATGGTGACAAAAAAAAAAGAGCTTTATCGGTTTAGGTTTCGCTTTCTCTTCTCTGGAGGCTGAGGTAGTGTGTGCTGCACCTCTAATGAATCACATGGCCTGAGGGCATCTCTTCCTGGTGGCTGAGAACTGTGCAATTGTGTTATTAGGAATTCTGCCCTGGGGTACAATTATATTATTGCAGTCATTAAAGGCACTTCATCTCCATAATAATGGAAATCCTGCCTTGGAGGCCTAACTGAGTCAAAATGATGTTAGGGGCCTGACTCCAGAAGGTAAATTTTATATAGGAACAGCTCTAGCACAGATATAGATGTATTGCAAATGCTGTTTGGAAACAAAGACTATTTCTGTGTGGGGAAATTTTCCATCCTTGATCTTCCCTTCACTTTCCAGTGCAAAGCGAGTGCTCCCCTCTGTGGGAAAGGTCTCCAGTCCTTTAATGCTGCTCCTCACAGGCCACTGGGAGAGCAGGAGCAGGTGAGACATTATTAAAATCTACCTATTCCCAGGAAAGCCTGGCTCAGGAGCAGGGAGTGCCTTCCTGGTGGCCCCTGAGTTTGCCATAGCCCACCAATAAAGAAGGTTGGTACCCCAACAAAGCCCCAGGTGCTGGCCCATGGGAGGGAGAGCAGCACCCCAGGGTTTGGCTGTGGGAAAATGGGGTTTCACACCAGGTCTGAGATGCTCCTGTGCCAACAAACTGGGGCTTTTTGTCCCTGCACTGCACAGAGTGAACTGGCTTTTGGTGACTTGGCACCAGAGGCTGTTCAGTTAGAGCATCTTGAGGAAATTCCTGATGGGATTAGTCAAGGGATGTGTGTTACTTGTTGGTATGGAGTGATTTTGCTGTACAGTCTGGACATACTCCTGAATCATGCACTGCAGGGGGATCTGCCTGAGCAGGGAGGTTGGATGTGATGACCTGCAGTGATCCTTTCCAGCCTGAACCATTCTGGGAGCAGTGTTAGAAGGGGCTGCTCAGCCCTGCGGGGTCTGCATCGCTTCCCCTGCAAGTCTTCCCTCTTCTCTCAGGTCTTGTTTTGGGCCTGGGCAAAGGGGTTTTCATTTTCATGTCATAATGGCAATAATTCCATTTATTATTCCTCACAGAGTGAGACATTTCCCAGAGGTGAAGCTCTGGGAAGTTGTGTGGTTCAAGAGCAGATTCACATTTCTCTTGTTCCTCCACAGCTTCCCCTTCTCCTTGGCTCCCCAAGAGCAAAAAGAGTGCAGGAAAAGCAAGAAAATTTTTATTTAAAATATGTACACAACAGTCTTAATTCCTAATGTTCTCCAAGAGCTATTGGAAGTCATATTTACCCTGCCACCAGACACGTACTCAGGCTGGGACAGAAAAATAATTGTACTTTTAAGCCCCAAAACAAATTGCTCTTCTTTCATTCTTCTTCATGTAAAGCCCCTACATCATTAGAGCTGTTTCTTTTCCACAAATGTACAGTGCCTGCATTGTTTATACAGTTTAATTGTAAGGAAAGAAATGCACAAAAAAAACAAATGATGTTCTTTCTGTGCTGGTAGCAAAGAATATGAAAGTGTCCAATTAAACAACCATTCCCTATGACTTGTGTAATAGCAACATCTGTTATCTTAATTAAACAAGTTTCTGTGTAAAGGGACCCTCTTGGTGCACTTTGTTTGAGCAGGATCTGACCCAGATACTCCAGGCACGCTCACGATCCTGGTGGAAATCCTCCCAGTTGGTCCCATTATCTCACAGTGCTGACAAGCTCTGTGATGTGTGAGCTTGCACACACACAGCCACAGCACTTACAGCAGGAACATTGTTCTTTTTTGTAGCTGAAAGCCAACAAAAGCACAGGAAGGCAGCACATGGTGCCGTTTTCCCAGCGAGTTCAGCCACGGAAGCGTTTGGATGTGTAAGGAGTGCCTGGATAACTCAGTCCTTGTCAAACAACACTGAGGACAGAGAACTGCACTCCCAAACAGCTGCTGTGATTTGTTACCCAAACTGGCTTGTCTGCTCCAAGATTTCAGTCATTTGGTCCAATTTTCCCAGGTATTTCACTGTTCTCTCCACCACGGAGTCAGGACAGTCTAGGAGGATAATTTGGTTTGCAAAGTCGTGAATCCCAGAATGGTTTGGTTTGGAAGAGACCTTAAAACTCATTCTGGTGTGGATGCCATGGGCAAGGACAGCTTTCACTCTCCTACAACTGATGGACTGGAAAGAAGGCGAGGGCTTGAGACTGGGAGGGAGCAGCAGGAATGGGACAGAGCTCGNTCCAGGGATGTGGCAGCCACAACTGGTGGCCTGGAAAGAGGGTGAGGGCTTGAGACTGGGAGGAGCTCAGGGCTGTTCACCCTTCCCTCAGTGAAACCCAACCAGAGCTCCCTGAAATTCCAGCCTCCTCGGGAGGAAGGACACCAGGCAGCTGGAGCTGGAAAGCCTCTTGGATATGTTAATTCACAGCTCTGCCTCCAGGCTTATTAATTTGGCAGGGAATGTTAATTTGTTTGAAAAGAACATCATCCAACGCCGTGCTGCAGCTGCTTTGGAGAGGAGCTGAGGGGACACCGAGCTGCTCCCTCCTGTCCTTGGTCCCCTGGCTGGCACAGAGCCATTGGGAACCCCCAGGTAAAGCTGAAGCAGTGAATGAATCCCTTCTTCAGGAGCTGGAGTGATTCTGGGCAAGGAAAAGCAGAAAACTCTCACCTGATTTTTTTGCTCTCCTCAAAGCTGTCCAGTAAGTCTTGTCTCCCTCAAAGAGTTCAGCCATGGTTTTCTCCAGAGCTCACATCCTCAGGACCTCCTCACAAAGCTTGTCCAGTTGTGGACCCCCTCCTACAGATATTTTTTTATAACAGGAATTTTAAGGTATCCATGTTGATGCTGCATCATTTTGAGGAGGAAAAATGGTAAAATTGCACAAGAAAAGCTTCTCTTCCATTCTTCCAGCATGTCTTGAGTACAAAAAGTTGTATAAATTCCAGTTTTATATTTGTTGCCTCAAAGTTCCTAATTAGTGCTTAATTACTTTAAACAGCCAGAAAGGAAATGGCAAGAGGACAGACAGCACATCTTTCCCAGACTGGTGCCAGGGTACAAACCACGGTGATATTTTTATCCTGATTACTTGAGAGATGAATTGCCAGCAGTGTCTTTTGGACACACAGCCTAGTGACACTTCAGCAGAAAAGAAAACCTCAAAGGATGCTTCCCATCATTGCTTCGCATTAATTGTGTTGACTCTTTGTATTTTTTTTTTTACATAAAGCACCTGTGCAATTTCTTGAAGGCAGACAGGTAACCAAACCATCAATAACTTGTCGGGTTTTCATTACATCCTGCCCAGGCAAAATGAAAAATGACACCCTGCAAATGGCTTTCTGAAGTTTGAATCGACAGCGCAGCATTCGTCTCACTTTGCAAAGACTGTGGCACGAGATGGCTCTACTTCATTGCAACATCTGAAATTACTGACTTGTCCACTTATTTTAACCAATTTTCTGCAGAAAGAGAATAAAATGAACCAGGAAGCCACTGGATTTGGTGGTCAGAAGTCTTGGAAAGCCGTTGTCCTTGATGGCCTCCTGTTCATAAGCTGTTTGCCAGCAGGAGCTGGTTTCAGCTCTTGTTGATCTGGAAGTGTCCAAGGCCAGGCTGGATTGGGATTTGGAGCACCCTGGTCTATGGAAGGTGTCCCTGCCCATGGCAGAGGGTGGGACTGGATGAGCTTTAGGGTCCCTCCCAACCCAACCCATCCTGTGATTCTATGATCACACCATGTTTTAGCACTGAAAGGGCTGTCCAGCCCACGGCAGTGGTGGAGTCCCCATCCCTGGAGGATTAAAAAGATGTGGCACTTAGGGACAGAGGTCAGTGGTGGCCTTGGCAGTGCCAGGTTAACAGCTGGAGTCAATGTCCTTCGAGGGCATTACCTTAAAATGATTTTGTGATTCTATAAACGTTTCCAGCTAAAGGTTACCTGAGAAGGATTAGAGACTTGTGTAGAATCCAGGTTCGGTGCTGGATTATTTTGTATGCATCAATAATTAGGCTGGTCCCTAAAATTTCCATTTTATCCATCTGCTCCTGTAGAAGCAGGAAATGATTTCCTGTTTCCAGCCACAAACTGTTGCCGAATGCTCTGACGAGTGCAGTCCCAGCCCCTGCCAAGTTTCAGCTGGCAGTCCTGGAATGAGCCTCTCCCTCATGCCGTGGCACAGCCTCCTGTAACATCAGCAATCTGTTCCTGTTTCCCCAGCAGATTATTTGCAGCGTGGTGGTGTTGTAGTGCTCCGTGAAACACGTGTAGGACATCACTGCTGCCTGTGCTGCTGCTGGAGCTGGCTCAGAACCGTGCTGAGCCAAACCTGCAGGGCTGCTGTGCCCCAAGGGCTCAAGAGAAGTCAAAGGGCTTTCACCTGATGCTTGTGTGGTAATTTTAAAGGCAGAGCTCTGCTTGCAGAGGTGGAGAGAGTGAAGGATCCAGAGCTCTGTCCCAGAGGCATCCAACCTCCAGAGCACAGCGAGATGTGTCCTGTTAAAAGCAGGATGAAGATATCCTTAGGAGAAATGTCAGGGGGCCAAGATATCACAGGGGGCCAAGAGAAATCATCAGGCTTTCACCTCAGTGCTTGTGTATTACTTTTAAAAGCAGAGCTCTGCTTGCAGAGGTGGAGAGGGTGAAGGATTCAGAGCTCTGTCCCAGAGGCATCTGACCTGTGGAGTGCAGCCAGACGTGTCCCGTGTTGACACTCTTAAAGAGGTCAGGAAGATATCCTTAGGAGAAATGTCAGGGGGCCAAGATATCACAGGGGGCCAAGAGAAATCATCAGGCTTTCACCTTGGTGCTTGTGGATTAATTTTAAAAGCAGCATTCTGCTTGCAGAGGTGGAGAGGGTGGAGGATCCAGAGTTCTGTCCCTGAGGCATCCAACCTCTGGATCGCAGCCAGACGTGTCCCATGCTGACATCCTTAAAAGAAATATGTCACTTGCTGCTGTTCCTGCTTGAAGTCCCTCATTGTTTTATGATTATTAAATTCATCTCTGGGTGCTGAACATACAGCTACAAACTGTTCCTCCCTCTGTGTAAAGCTGCTCCAGGAAGGAGCCGGTCCCTCCCCACAGTGCCGCCGTCGGAGGGAGCAGGATGGGGTTTGCTCCGTGGTGAGCTCACCCTGCAGCCACTGCTTCCCAAAGAAATGCCTGTCATCAGCCTCCTGAATGCAGTTTGGGATTGATGGGTAGCTTCCTGCTTGTCCTCCAGCTGAAGAAAGCCGTGATAATGATTTTAGTATGTCTGTAGCATTTTGAGGGAAAAAATTATTATCAGATGTTTCTTCTCTTGGGTGTTTTTATGGTGAAGAGCAAGCAGGCAATGATTTTACAGTTAGGGCCATACTTTGAGATGCACTTTTAGAATCCAAGGAAATCATTACGTGTCTAAAGGGGAAGAAGGATTCCTAATGAACATTTCAGACTTGGTGATATTTTTGATGGCTATTCAAACATCATTTTGAAGGGATGTAAATGTGTCCTTGGATCTCACAAACCTGTTAATGTCCATCACAAGCCGAGTGCATAATTTCTCTTTGTACTTTGGGCATTTTTTGTTGGAACCAGAGGGAAAGATGTGTTATCATTGAAAGGCTGTGCCTTTGGGCTTGAATTCAGGTGGTATCAGCTGGAACAAATAAGCTGAGAATGCATTTGCTGCCTCTGCTCTGATCTCACGAACGCTCCCAGAAACGCTTTGTGTCAGCAGCTGATGCACTGAAAATCTTGCATGGATTTTTTTTTCTCATAAGAGAATAATTTTTACGAGCTCCAGTGGAGTTCCCTTTGATTGTTATGCTCTACAAACCTCCACAGTGTTTGCTGTAGGTAGAGAGTGGTGGCTTGTCCTTTTCAGGAAGGCGTTGTTGGTGTAGGTGGCTGGATGCTGCACTCCAAACATGATTCCTTGGATTTCCACTGTTCCTCTCCATGGACTAGAAGTCATTTAATTCCCATGCCTTGGGCTATAGTCAGTGCCCTGGAAGAATGAGCACAGCAAATATTTTCACTGAACATTAGATGGAGTGAAAGCAGGGGTGGCTTTGCAGCACCTGCTGCTGCCCAGACAGGATTTTCCTCGCTTGCGAGCGCAGGAGGACGCGTGTGGAGAGCTGTGTCTCTGCTGGCTGATTGTGCAGAAAGGGAGGGTTCAGCTTTTCATGAGGTGCTTTTCAGTGTGCTTTGCCCCTCCACTGCCACCAGAAGAGCTGGTTCAGGTCCTGAGCCTTTTGTTTGGAGTGTGGAGGATGCCTGTTCCTGATGGTGCCATCACAGCGTTCATGGTTTATCAGTCAGCTTTGTCTGCAAAATAAACTGCCAGCTGGAGGGGCTGTGCCAAAAGGGCCATTTCCCTGGGGGATGGTCTTCATTTCCCACCAAAATCAGTGGAAAATTGGCTCTTTGCACCATCAGACCCTTCTGGACTTGCAGAATCTTCCCATATCAAATTGTCACTGCCTCACATATCAGGAATGAAAGCTGTTGTAAATACAAAGCTTTCCTTTGCTTTACTCAAATCTGCTTGCTCAAATATTTATTTTGATGTCAGGGACTTTCTGACTGTATTTATTTTAATTTTGTGTGTAGTACAAAAAAAAAGAGTGCTTGGAGAGAGAAGGCAAAAAGGTTTCTATTATTTGAAATTCTCCACAGCCCCCTCGCTCCCTTCAGGGTCCCTCACAGTTCTTGTGTTTGGTTTTCATTTGTTTCCTCCCGTTATCAGCATCCCTTAAGAAAGATACTTTCCAGAGAACTGTTCTTCTTAGATAACCTAGGGATATTTTTGTATTTAAATTATAACTCCAGGCATCTCTGAACAATCTACATGAAGTCTCTAATAGCTATAAATGCTCCCTTCCTTTCCTCCTGCCTCCCTGCTCCATCAGGGTGAGGTTCTGTCACTTCAGACTTGTCTTAAAAATGTACAGACTGAAGGGAAGAGGATGACAAACCACAGCTTTTGTGTTTATAGATATTAATAATGGCTGGATGCAGCATTATTGCCTTGTCAGTGCAGATAAACAATTGGTGGAAAAAGAAAATTGTGGGCAAACGTAGGATGCCAGCTCCATGGCTGGTTTAAGGTGATGCTGAATTCAGTGGTGGTGTCCTGTTGGATGTTTCCAAAGAGGCCACTACTGTAATATCAAAACTGGTTGTCTGAGCAAAAGATGTTCTCTTTAGAATATTATTTACAGGTTTTTATCATAAGTCAGAACTAAAAGAGGGAGAGTGACTTTTTCCATGGACAGACAGTGCCAGGACAAGGGGAAATGGCTTCCCACACTGGGAAGTGGGAGATGTTCTACTGAACTCAATGCAACAGGATTTTATTTAGAGCAAATATAGTTCTTACCTGAAAATTAATTATAAGGGTTGCTGTTAAGAGGCCTGTCAGTTGTCATGGATAAGGCAGGAGTTATCTACTGCTGCCTTCACTGAGAGAGAGACGTGCACTAAATTAAATGGGCTTTGACAGAGGCTCTAAATTATCTCAGGCTCTTCTGTGAACCATGAAAAGACAGGTCCTCACAGACAAATAAACACTGGAGCAGCTCTGGGGGGTTGGGTGAGGCACAACTAGCAGGGCAAGAAGGTGCAGGTGTGTAGGAGGCTGAGTGCACAGCAGGAGAGCCCACTCAGTTGGGAGTTTGGATGGAAATCAAATGGAAAACTTGTGGTGCTCCAGCACATGGGATCATCCTGCCTTTCCCTTGGATTTTCCTGACAGCTGTAGAACAGACCCAACTTGTCTCCTCCTTGCTCAGGTTGGTGTTCTGAGCCCTCAGGCTGTGTTGATGGTGGTGGTGTGGACACCATCCCTTTCTCCCCCCTGTTCAGAAGCTTCTGGAGTGACGAGGATGAAGCCCCAGCCTGGAAAGCCCTGCCTGCTTAGGGGGATGCTGAGGGTTTGGGCTGCTGTTGGTGAAGGGTGGGAGGTCCCAGTGACATGACAGGGTGCTGGGTGGGGTTTAGGGTCAGGGCTCTCTCCCCCTGTGCACCATCAGAGCTGTGAGCCCCAGGAGCCTGGCTTTGACCTCAGGGTATTTTAATGGAGATGAAGGCAGGAAACAGAAAGCTCTGACCTGGCTGTTAGTTATTTATGCAACACAAAGGTTGGAGTCACACCTGGGGACAGCACCCCAGGGCCACAGGAGTTATTACCTGTGGACTATACCCTGAACCAGCCCATTCTTCAAGTGATAAGCAGGTAGTCATGAGCTGTGTCCCTGATTTTGGGTGGGCTGTGCTCTGAGAAGTAAAACCTGTGAGGATTTATAAACTTCATTGTTTACCCAAAATAGCCTAATGGCCCAGTACCACATCCATGAGGTCATTTTAATAACCCCCATTGCATGGCAAGCATTATTTAAAAGGTGATGAACAGCTACAAAGATGTCAGATAGAAATAGAAATAATTTGATAAATAATGCAATTGCCCGGAGTTGTGGCATGAGGCAAAGTTGCTGTTAGGCTAAAAATTGCTCTAGATATCCCTGCCAAGGAACTCTGGGAAAAAAGGGAACAAATACACTGCTGAGACTGCAGTCAGGGCTGCCTGGTGCTTTCTGTTTCTTCTCTGCTTCCAGCCCCCCAGCCCAGGCACTGCAGCGAGGACAACAATAGGCCATTCATCATGTCAGCTGAAATACACTGTTTTTCACAGGTACATTTAACCTAAATCCTCTCTCAGAAGACGGATTATCTCTTAGAAGAACTCTGGCACCAGTGTCTCTTTTCAATAGCCACGTCACCACTGCCACAAATGCTGTACATGAAGGGATCAATGGTAGTTTTATCTCAAATTGCACTCAGTGTGTGTTTCTTCCAGCTGACATTCATTTAAATGCTTGCTCTAAGACATCTTTTCTCCCTCTAATAGAAAAAGGATCGGACATCCTAAGCATTGTTTCACGGGGGAAAAAATATTTAAAATATTCACTTGGCTAAGCATGAAATATTTCAGCTGCGTGTGTTTAATCAAGAGTGAAAGCAAGGGTAGTTATGCTTGTATTTCATAAATTAAAATGCTAAAATGATTAGATAAGAAAACAAAATACCCTATTCCATTGCAGCAGTGCTAATGAAACCATTTGAGAGGGGGGGGAAAGAAAAGAAAAAAGTCACTTTGTCATTCTGAGCACTTTTGCTCCGAAGAAGCACGGGGCTATAATCTGCAGTGCCGGGTTTGTGCCGTGTCCCTCGGGAAGGGGACACACGCCCAGGCTGCCACATGCACTGCATTTGTACTGCATTTGTACTCCATTCATATTCCATCCATATCCCATCCATATCCCACACGTTTCCACCTGCTGAACAGAAAAATAGAGGGCAAGCTGTGAGGAATGCATGGAGGGATAGCTGCTGTGCCACCTGGCTGTGCAGCTGTGGGATTGGGGAATCATTCCCCTGGGAAGGTGGGGCCTGGCCCTGCTCCTCACCCTGCACAGGTGCAGGTGAGCTGCAGCCACCCCTGGCTCTGCAGTGCTGCTGCTTTGCTCTGGAGCCACAGAGGTTTTCTTCATTAAGCTCCAGAGCAAGATGTTCTGGTGGAGGCTCTAAGTCTGGGATTTTAAGGGAATGTTCTGTCAAAGCAGGAGGCCCAAGCTGAGCAGCAGGCTCGTTTTGGGAGATGCAGGTGATGCAGCCAAGCACCCAGAGGTGAGATTTCCATGGAGGTGCTTACTGACACTCAGGTTTGTGATGTGCTCTGGGACTTGGGCAGATTTCCTGATTTCCTCTATCCTTTCTATTCCAAGCAAGGGCTTGATCTCATTTTCACAAAGTCGGTGATAAAACTCTTCCCGAGCTCAACAGGACAATTTCTATCTCTAAATGCATATGTTACTGCCTGAGGAATATTTATCTGCTCCTGGGAATGCTGCCCAGCAGTGGGGAGTGCTGCTCCATGAATCACACCTGCTGGGGTGGAGGTAACACACTTGCTGCTGGGGGATTTACAGATCTGGCAGGGGGACCATGAGCTGGGAATAATAGATCAGAGCCCAGGGATTCTGCACTGCTCTTCCTCCTGACACTGCTCCAGGTCTGCCTGAGCTCTCCCATCCATCTCCAGCTGCTCCTGGAGGCTCAGGGCTGTACTGAGCCAGGGGGCTGTGATCCCTCTGGGATGGATATCCCAGCCAGCCCTGCCCTCTGGCACTGGGAGCCTTCCCCTTGTCCCCTCGTGCCTGCCCTTGTCACAGGAGCTGCTCTGGGAGCTCTGTGCCTGTCAGCTCCTTTAGGGTGCTGCAAAGTGTTCAGAGATTTCTCCCATTTGCTGCTGCAGTGGCAAAATGGAAGTGGCTGAGGAAGGCTGGGGAGGGATGTTTGCAGCATTTCTAAAGGTCCTTTGTCCCCAGAAGAGTTTTGATCAAAACACTGACACGGTCAGCTCTTGCTGCAGTGGAACCCAATGCTTCAGTTTAGGAAACAAGCAATGCTTTTATCTCCTAATTTCAGACCTGTCTTTGCTCTCTGTGGACAGCTGACAACACAGACCCCCAGATTCTCTCTTACAAATGCTGTGTTTAAAATAGATGACCTTTCTTCCTATAAGGATGCTAAACTATCTTAAATAGTCTTTTTTCTTTTTTTTTTCCAAATAGATATTTTTATCTTCCTTGATTTTTCTCTGATTAGCAGTGACATTAGCAGCAGAACAGTTCATTAACCTGTGCAAGAAGAGATTTATATTTTTATTTATTGTTACCACTGCTGTTAGTAGAGTCAGGGAACCCAGAACATTTAATAGCAAGTCAGTAGCTCCTTTCTTGAGTTTGTAGTGGTTTAAAGAGGTGCACACTCATCAAACACTTTGTTTATGGGAAATGTGGTTTGGTTTTATGTCTTCCCAGGCATCTGGTTAGAAAACATTTTGAGGGTGTATTTCAGAGGAGAGAGCACACTGAGCAGTGCTTCATTCCCTTTGAACTTTGTGTCTTGGAAGAACTTTTTCACCCAAACTGCTAAAAGTTGTGGCTGAAGGGTTGTTTGCTTTCGAGCCAATTAGCAGTTTGAGAACCTCAGTGGCCTGAAATGAACCTCTCAACTCGTTTAATGCAGATAGATCTGCAAAGAAAATTTGGGAATTAGCAATATCAGTGAGAGGCCTCCCTCCTTTCTCAACTAACTGTAACAAATTTCCAAGTGTTCAAATAATTATTTGTTAACTTTTGGCACATTGGATTCAGATTAGAGGACAAAACATTCACTGTAGAAAAGCAGCTTCAGCAAAAAGAGCCACATAACCATAAGGCCTCCTAATCAATGAGTCGCAGAGAGGTTTTAATGGTCTGATTTATTTGGAAAAAATCAGTTAACTCGTACAGTTATCTGTCACTTTTAATGCTGCTGGTTTCCAGGAGTCTGGAGGGAGTTTCTGAGAGACCAGATGAGAATTAAACGCTCCTGGGGGCTCTCTGGGGAAGGGGTTTGGAGAGCTCAGGGCAGGTCCCTCCTGAGCTCTTTGCAAACCTTCCTGGGGTTAAAGGATGTCCGTGGGCTCAGGCTGTAAAGCCTGGGAGCACGCTCTCAGCTAAGGAAGGGAAGGAAATAAAGACAGCACAGGCTCCCTGAGATGTGCCAAAGCTGGATTGTCTGTCCTGATCCAAAGGTGTCCCCAGGGCTTTCCAGTCCACATCAACTAAAAACCAGTCTGACCCTGGGAATAAAGACAACTGAGAAGGAAACCAATAGCAGGAGAAAGACAGAGACAGAAAAGTCATTAGGATTTGAAATTAAATCTGGCCTCATCAACAGACACAATTAAAATGATCCATGGAAGAGATTAGCCAGTAAATAGCTTTCAGCCATATGGCTGAAAATAAAGCGTAAATAACTAAAAATAAAACCTCAACTGTACAGAAATAATCTAAAACTCCACTTTTCCTGCCTTTCCTGGGGTGGCAGAAGTGTGGAGGGAGGGAAGGAGGGCAGAGCCTGGTGGGGCAGTGCTGGAGCACCGTGGTCCTCCTTGAGCTGGAGCACAACCCTGAGCTTGTCCTGGTTTACATTGATTGGAATTTTAATGCTTGCCAAGGGCACCTTCAGCTTTCAGAAAGGCCCCGTTGTTCCTGAAGATCTGGAATTGATAAGAGCAGCAAATAATTCCTGGGGAGCTGCTGGTGCTGCCCAGCTCCTGCTGGCCAGTGTGGCCACTCCAGCCTGGGTTTGATGCAGCACAAGCACTGATCTGTGCCCACGGAGTGCTGGAGATCAGAGAAGCCTCTCTCCACTGCTCCCTTCCAATTACTGAGCTGCAGCCACTGCCACAGAAGCAAATCCATGGCACTGGAGTCCCTCAGAAACAAATGACAGCAGTGAGCATTACTGACTGCAGCAATTTGGAGACCATGAGCCAGCTGAGAAGCTCCTATTAATATCACTGCTGCTGATGGGTGAAATATCACCTCTGTCCCTGCTCTCTGCCAGCTGGCCTCTGGCTTTTGGGCTGCTGCAGGGGCAGGTCAGGCTGAGGTGAGCCAGGACAGAGATGGGTCACTGCTCTCAGAGCATCCTGTGCCATCTTCCTCCTCCTCCTGGCTTGGCACAGCCACTCAAACTGTGCCATTTGTGGGAGCAGGTCTGTGAATGGGGGCTCTGTAGCTTGTGTGTGCCCAACAAGAGCCTGGGGAATGGCAAAGGGCACCCTCAGCAGCTCCCTGGGTGAGCTGAGGGCTCCTGAGTGTCACTGGAGACCTTGCCCAGCCCTGTGGCTGCAGCTGGCAGGAGCCAGGGAGCCCCAAGGTGCCCTTGGTGCTTGAGTTTGTGCCCTGGCTCAGGCTGGGCCTTTGTTCAGCTGTCCCAGGGCTGTCCCAGGTCTGTCCCAGGCTGTCCCAGGTCTGTCCCAAGGTTCCAGGTGATTCCCTAAAGCCTCCTCAGGAGGGAAGTGCCCCCTGAGCCCTCCTGCAGTGGTGCCACTGCTGTTCCTGAGGTTCTTTCCTCCTGATTTCTCAGTCCACTTGTGCAGAGCTCTGTTGGCATTAAGGATGCAGGAAGGCTTCTTCATTTTAGTGAAACGGGGAAATAATTGAGCAGGACAAGGCAGGAATTAATACAAGATTTTCCATGCAGCTCTGCAAGTGGATGAAGGTGAGAAAGCAGATTGTGCTGCAGGATGTGATTCTGAGGAGGCAAAAATGTTGTGGAAAGAAGTGATTTTAGGGTGGGAGAAAGGTTTTTCTAGAGTCTCCTTAGGTGATGCCTCCACAGGGCACAAGTCATTCTTGTTCCAATGGGATTTACTGGGCAAAATCAGGTTTTCTGTGTTCACTGACAGAGCAGAAAAAATAAAAACCATAACAGGAGGCAAAGCTCATTGAGAGAACAGAGGGAACCTGAAGTGCTCTTGGGCAATAGAAGGGGATGGGGAATCACCCAGGAATTAACATTCCATCCTCCCCTGCCTGCTGCCCTCAAGAGACTGCAGAAAACCCCCCTGTTCAGGTGGGGAACGTGCAGGTGAGCAGAGCATGGGAGAGAAACAGGACATTGTAACCTGCAGGCAGCAGTGCAGATAAACCCCTGAGTTCACACACAGGCAGAGAGGTGAGGAGCAAGGTGGTGCCCTCAGTGAAAAGCCATCATCCTGCTGGAAAACCTCGGGGACGAAACACCTGCTCAGCACAGCTGCCCTGCTGCGCGAGGCAGCGAGCGCCGAGGCGCGCCACGGAGCCAGGGCTCCACGTGCTGCAGGGCTTGTCATGGAGAGAGGGCTGAGGATCAAAGCACAGACCGTGGAAAACCTACACGAGCTGCTGATGTGTAAATGAAAGCTGCCCTCCGGTAGAGACACGGAGAACTCATGTAAATGATGCATTCAGTATTTATGAAGCGCGTCCGCAGAGACTCGCGTCGGCTCGGCTCCCCGCGCCGGGCAGGGCTGGCTGCTGCTGCACCAGCAATTAGTGCACACTCAAAAGGGCTTTATGGAGGCTTAAAAAAAAAGGGAAATAAAGCTCCTGTGTCTGCTGTCTTTGCAGAATCACTGTTTTGGATGACGGGAGCCTGCGGATCGTCAACGTCACCAAGTCGGACGCGGGAAGTTACACCTGCGTGGCCACCAACCACTTTGGGACAGCGAGCAGCACGGGCAGCCTGGTGGTGAAAGGTGACTAAAACCATTCTTATCGTGGCTGGCTGGGGCACAAACTCCCATTTATTTTCATTATTTCTCATTATTCCTTCATTATTCCTTCTCCAGGGCCGAATTTCAGCATTTCAGGAACTCCGAGTGTTTTTTCACCTTCTGTCAAATGTTGTTTTCCAAAGTAAAAGCTGTAGTTTGACCAAGATATTTAAAGGAATAATCTGACAAAGTTATTTAAAGGAATAATTTGATAAACAATGAGATGAACTGACAAATGTGTTGAATTAATTTTTGCCCTGCTGATGAGTAGTCCAGTGTCTGATTAATTATTATAGGCCATGAACATACAGATTATTACCCTTACACTCACTCTCTATCTCCTTCTTATTTGGGGAAAAATCTATATTGGATAGCAAATCAAGAAACATTGATTACAAAGTGATAAATCAATCAAAAAGCTCGAATGCTGTCAGTTTTAATTCTCCCACACATTTGCAGTGATGGATCATACTCAGTTAGAGGCTCTCCTTGTCAGCTGTGTCTGTGGTACACAGAAAATACTTTAAATGTTTCGATGTGGGTTTTAATCCATGTTTTTATTGCTGGAACATATCCAGAGGTCCCTTCTAACCCCAACCAGTCTGGGATTTTCTGAACCTTGTAGAGCAGCATGTGGACCCCAACAATTCTTCAAGTTTTGGGGTTGTTTTGAGTCCTTTGTGTGGCATTTGCCCACGCTGGTCCCTGAAAACAAGAACAGAGACAAGTGAAGACCAGAGTCAGGTCTCTGTAGGAGCTGATTCTCGTTTTTCCTAATCTGGCTTGTCCTAAGAGGCACCTGCAGCAAACAGCCAGGAAAGGGCTGCTCAGGGAACACAATCATAAAAGACTTTATCCATTATCAAAATTATGGAAGGGACCTTAAAGCCCATCCTATCCCACCCCCTGCTATGGGCAGGGATACCTTCCAATATCCCAGGGTGCTCCAAGCCCCATCCAACATGCCCTTGAACACTTCCAGGGATCCTGGGGTATTCCCTGGGCAGCCTGTGATCAGCTTCTGTCTGTCCCAGAGCAAAACTGGGGAGCAAAATGGAAAATCCAGCCCCAATCCCCTTCCCCAGGGATGGCAGCAGGGTGGGCTCCAGCCCCAGTCCCCTTCCCCAGATCCCCAGGGATGGCAGCAGAGTGGGGTTCCAGCTGTCCAGCTCCAGCTTGGCCACATCTGGGGCTGTCCTGGTTTTCCATGTGCTGCAAGACCCCAGGGGGAGAATCAGGAGCTGCAGTTCAGGGACAGCTTCTCCCACCATAAAAAAGCCAATTGTTGGAGCAGGAGTGACTGGGTTCTGTTATTCCAGAGTCATGGTTTTGTAGCTCCTGGCTTATCCTTCCTCCCTCCCAGTGCACAAGGAATATCCTGCAACTCCCAGGAAAACCTCGGCATTATTGTACCTGATCTCTGCCTTCCTGTGCTCCACAAATCACATTTCTTCACACTGAGGTTATAAAGGATTAGTGAGGGCTTTTTCCCCCTCAGTGCTCTGTTTTGACTTCATTCCATTTGCATTAATGGCAGTGACACATGTGCACGAAGCAGAGAATAAACTCTTAAGCCTGAGATGTGGATATTAACAGCAAACTGAGAAATGCAATTTCGAAGTCTGGCCCATAAAAAGTATAAAAGAGTAGAAACTATTCTGAACTCCAAATGAACTGTGTAAAATATTGTATTATAGAGTGAAATGCTTGAGTTTCTCTGCCCTAAGTAAAACATGTGTGAGTTTGGACAGAAATATGAGTGAATTCCTTTTTTAAACTCAGTTTTGTGGTGTACAAAAAGACTAATTTAACAGCTGATGTGGTTTTTGACCTTAAGATATGCTTGCATTCTTTTCTAACTCCTCTTATGTCATTGAGTAAAAAACTGTGAAGGTCAAGACAATTTTCCTAACCTTCCTGTGTTCTTCCATTAATATTGCAGGCTATCCTTATTTTTTTTTTAATTTCCTTTCTCAGGGAGAGATGCCTACAGTGTCAGAGACAGTGCAGGCAAGGATGGGAGGAGGAGGGGAATATGTTACACCAGAAGCAAGGAGCTTAAAATAACTCCCTGGCAAACAACCAGAGAGGGATGAATAAATATTCATTTTATGCATGAGTAGACAGTTTAAAAAATATCAAATCCTGACAGGTGCCCATAGGGCTGGGTATTAACATTCTGTTGTCAGGCTGGGTGAGCCCCAGTGGTTTTCTGAACCAGTGCAATTGTGCTTTGGGTTTGTTCTGTTGGCTGGTGCTAAATGAGAACCTCTTGGCCTCCACGACCTGAAATCTTAGAAACTTGCTTGTACAGTTTGACCTTTAAATTAAAAAGCAGGATTGAGTTTGTAAGGCTGGAGAAGCAGCTCCTTCTAAGGCGGTGTTCAGAGCTCTGTAAAACATGGTGTGTGTTTCCATGTATTATAGAAATATTAATTTTCCATCTTGTTCCCTCAATTTTTCCTGTACTTGAGGCTAAATGTTCAATTCTTGCAACACACAGGAAGATTAGAGGCTCTCTGAGTAGCAGGGGATTAAATGACAGACAGAGTAAACAGGCACAGCCTGTACAATATGAGTTCATTTGTATTTAATGCAGCGAGATCAACAGGCTGGTACAGGAGCAGGGAACTGATTGCAAGAGCTGTGGATGTGGGAAGCAGCAGGAGAGGCTCCTGTGCTGATATCCCAGCTGATATCCCAGCTGCAGCAGCAGTGGGACCCACGTGGGGTGGGTGTGGAAGCCCCATCCCAAACCAGCTGGTGAGGGGATGCAGCTGATCCCTGTGTGCCAGCACTGCTCCTCTCATGGGGTGAGAAGCTCCTTGGCATGCAGGACGTATTCCCAGCAGACACATCCAACAGCTTTTATTTCAGCTGTGATCAGCTTTGCTTTGGGGACACCGGAGGTGAGTGGATCGTGGTCCCACTGCTGGCACCCATTCCCAAACACCTGCTTTGGGCTGTGGGCTCAGCTGGAAATCCATCTCTATATCTAAAGACATAGATTTAAATACATTTCAATTGAAATGGATCTCTGAATGCTTGCTAGAGTTGGTGCCTGCCTGCTCCCTTGGGGAGAGCAGCAATTCTGGTCACGTTGGTGCATCCCTGACAAGGGCAGCTTCCAATGGCTTTATTTGCCTGTTTAATTATGATGCACCTTTAACATTTTCCTGCTGCTGTGAGCTCCTCTCATTTGGGCTGTCACGGGAGGGCTCAAGGCAGTAAAAGCAGGAGAACTTTTGCTGGCTGGAATCTGTATCATTTTAGCAGGAAAAAAACACAAAGATAATGTCAGGAGGTTATTTTTTCCTCACGCTTGAATAGACTGATAGTCTTGATTTTGTCCAGCACAGTGATTCAAATTATTTCTTATAAAATAGCACATTTTCATTCCCAGCCTATTCCTCTGTGTGAATGTTGGAGTGCTGCATTGCAGTTAAAATTGATTAAATACTGTAAATTCTGGCCCATTATTGAGTAACTTTTCAGAGACTTCAGATGTTGCTGCCTTTAAACCTGGAATTCTTGCTGTGTTTGTTCCAGTCCTTTGGGACACAGCATTTGCCTTCTGCAGAAAGTGGCAGTGGGATGTGATTGTCCCCTCTTGCCACCCATGGTTGTCTCTGTTTCAAACATCACTTGATCAGAATTGAAACTTCATTGTTTGGAATTTGTGTTGTGCTTGCCTCGTGTCCGTGGGGTTTGGTTTAGGTTTTGGGGGGTTTTAATCAGTGAATTCCAGTAAATGTGAATTCTACCAGCTGTTCTCAGCTCTGTTGAGTTTGAAGTGACTTTGGAGTAACTGGGATATCAATTCCTTGGAGTGGGGCTTTAACTTTTTCCCCAAGAGGAAGAATAAACCACACATTAAGATGATTTTTAACATGAACCAAGGGAAAATTACAGCAGCTGCTGAAATCTATTGACCTGTTTCAGCACTGTCCACATTCCCAGGAGCCCTCTCCAGACCTCCCTGATTTTCCCCCTTTGCTGCTGCTTTGTTCCTATGGAAAAGCTGTCCCAGGAAGGTGCTGCAGGCATTTTCCATCCCACCCACCCATATTCTGGGTTTAGTGCTTGGTCATTTTACAAGACGAGTGGCCCCTCTGTTGCTGAGCTCTGCCTTCTTCCTGCAGTGTTTAAGGTCATGCAAATTCTTTATTTTTCTCTCCTTATCATTCAACATAATCTTAAATTCATGTTGGTTATGCCTCAGGCCTTAAAAAAGGGACCTGGTTAAGTGGCGCCTGCTGTTGAAAGCACAAAATATAATTTAAAAAAGAGAGGCAGAGTTTGAAGGAATAATCCGGAGCAGCACTGGAGGGTTGTCCACATTTTCTGGGCTGTTTATCATTTTCCTGGATAGCACACGAGGTTTGTGTTCAGCTGGTGTCAAAACCAAGATAAAGACTCAACTCTAAAACCATCAAAAGAAGTTTCCTTATTTTTAAATTTTGTTTTAGCGTTTGCTGAACACAATTTTTGTATGTAGTTCAGCCATGAATTAATATTCCTTATCAGGTCTAATACGTTTTTTTTAAAAATTCCATGGAGGAAAAGTCAATTTAGAGTATGAACTTGTGCTCCAGAATCTCTAAATCAGGGATTTGCAGGCAAAAAAAGCTCAGAGAGTGCCATGGAGTTATGCAGGCTCTGATTTATTCATGAGAACATGTTATGTATGCTCATGTTTGAGAAATAAAACTTATTTCTAAGTTAGGAAAAACCTTTCTTGACTTCTGAGTCACAACCAGCAGCGAAGGTTTGATTTCCACAATTGACAAGGAAAGCCATAATCTTTGGCCGTGAAATTGCAAAGGAAAATATTCCTCTCTAATTGGACTATTTCCACTGACACCAATTATTTCTAGGACACAATTAAGGCTCTTTTGCTGGGTTTAAGTAAAATTATGACCCAGAGCACTGCGTGAAAGGCAGGATTATAAATGAGAGAGCTGTGCCTCCACCACATCTGCCCCTCCCTCCCTCAACCCTGGCAGCCCCAGTGCTTGAGCTGCACTTTGCTGCATCTCCTGAACTTCTTCTTCCCTGGGTGGGAAATCCTGAAGCAGAGGCTGAGGATGGGGCTGGAATCCAGCAGCTACCTCAGGGTCCTTGCAGCCTGCAAGAGCTCTTCTCCATATGGCACTTAGAACACAAGGTTTGATCAAGGATTTTAGACTTTCAGGCAACTTCTCTGTTCATTCCAGCTGCCAGGCAGCCAAGGTTGCTGTGTGCTGCTGATCCACATCACCCTGTGCAGGTGTGAGGGGCTCAGGTTGAGTTTCAGCACTGGCAGGTGCATCTCCCCCCCAAGCTTGTTACCCCTAGGGCTGGTAAAGTCTGGTTTCCCTCCCAGCCCTGTTCAGGTGAGGACCTGAGGTCATCAGAACAATCAGGTCAGCCCCAGAGCACCCCAAGGAAGATGAAATTGTTGTGAATCCTGTCAGCATCCCTGTTGTTCTGACAGTTAACTGAAGCAAAAAGGTTGTGATGATTCTGAGGTGACAGAAGTGGCAAAATGAGAGGCAGATGCCTCCTGTGGTGTTGAGCTTTCCCCAAAGCCTCCCCTCCCTGGGCTGCTCAGAGGCAAGTTTGGCTTCTGATTTTCTGAATAGGAACTTCTCAAACACAACTTATCCCTGCTCTGGGACAGGGACAGCACCCAGGGAATGGCTCCAGCTCTGTCAAGGAGGTTTAGGTTGGATTTTAGGGAAAGGTTCTTCCCCCAGAGGGTGCTGGCACTGCCCAGGCTCCCCAGGGAATGGGCACGGCCCCAGAGTTCCAGGAGTGTTTGGAAAACTCTCCCAGGGATGGCCAGGGTGGGATTTGGGGTGTCTGTGCAGGACAGGAGCTGCCCTGGATGATCCCTGTGGGTCCCTCCCAGCTCAGGGTGTTCCGTGGTTCTGTGGTTCCACACCTGCTGTGATCTGTGAGCAGGGAAGGGTTGGTGACACCCTGAGGATGATGATGCTGCTGAGGGTCAGAGTGAGCAACCATGGCCCCTTTGGGGACATGTCCTATCACAGGTTTGTGGCCAAGCACTGGAGAAAGACTTGGATCACAGAACTGTGAATGAACAGCACAGTGAGAACTCTCAGTTTCTTACTGGGGAAAGAAAAAAACCCAGTCAGCTGCTAAGGACAAAACCAGTGAGTGGCAGAGAGAGATGTAAATGAAATCAAATCCAGTAATAAAATCAAACACCAGTGAGTTGCTCTTAGGGCTGCCTGAATAAGTCAGTTCAGAGTTTCTTTTTCTCTTGTAAGCACTTACTGCTCATAACAAATAAAACTTGTAAACATAACACAAGTGTTAAGCTTCATTAAATTTGCAGCAGACAATTAATTTTTTTTTTCAGGCAATTCAGAGGTTCTTCTGTAGTACTGATTTAGTTTAATTGAACATATTACCACAAGCAGACAATAAGAAATATATTGAAGATATCCATCTGGCTCCCACTGCAAGCCTCGTGTGTCGTTTGCTGGGGCTGTCACAGCCCTTACTAATTGCCTCATTTTGGCTCTTTCACAATCAGTGTGATTTAGCCATTAACATGATAGAAGTCATCTTGGTGAAGAGCTTGATATTAAAAAGCATAGATCTCCTGCCTTGCTCTGGTGCCAGTTTTGGACTAATCTCCAGCCTTATTAGAGTGATATTTTTCAAAGCAGGAATTCAAATGGATCCACTCCCACGGAGCAGCTTCTCCAGGTACTGTGTGCTTGGGATGGAGGGGGTGCAGCTGCTGTGAAATGTTGCCTCTGGATCTGGGAAATGTCACAGATTCTTCCCTCTCACCACCTTCTCCTTTCTCCTCACTGTCCCTCCAAGCCCCAGCCAACCTTCAGGCACATCAAGGCTCTTAAAACTGATAATTGCTCAGGTAAATAATGGAATCAACACTACAGCAAGTGCTGATGCTTATAGATACACCTGATTCAGCACATAAAGTGCGAAAATTTTTAGAAAAGTTCAACCATTATGTCTGAATAACCTGTAGAGGGGAAAAAAAAAACCCCAGTATTTTTGTTCTGTATTTTTTACCTTAAACCCACAATGTATTGCAGGGTCAGCATTATTGCAACCTCTCCCACCACAGGGAAAAAAAAAAAAAAGGTAAGAATAATGCCTGTAAAAGCTCAGCACTTTTGTTTTAGGAATTTTTCTTACCTCTCCCAAAAAAGCAGGCAGTTCAGGAGTTCTCCATCATCAATAAAAGACTGGGTTGTTTGGCTCATCACTGAAGATCAGATCCATACATCAGCTGGGAGAGGAGACGACCTATGGGTTAAACACAGACTCCTAATGAGACAAAAGCAGGTTAATTAACAGTTTTCATCAACTGGCTTCAATTTATTTTAACACGCTGCATTTCAGAAAGGTTAAAATATTTGTCAGTTTCTGAATACAAATGAAAGCCCAGTGTGGCTAAAACAAAGCCATAGATCACATTTAAATCTGAGTAAATGCAGCGTGTGTGAGTGAGTTTATGTGTGTGAGTGGACATAAATCATAATTAACAAATTATTTTGCAGTGAGGCCCTGGCACAGGTTGCCCAGAGAAGCTGTGGATGCTCCATCTCTGGAAGTGGATTGATTTTGCCAGAATTTACATTTTACAAAATTTTTTTTTGCCAGAATTTACAGTATTTAATCAATTTTAACTGCAATGCAGGGCTTCAACATTCAGACAGAGGAATAGGCTGGGAATGAAAAATGTGCTATTTTATAAGAAATAATTTGAATCACTGTGCTGGACAAAATCAAGACCAAGGCCAGGTTGGACAGGGCTGGGAGCAAAGTGGGACAGTGGAAGGTGATCCCCTTCCAACTCAGGATGTTCTCTCTCATGCCCAACCTGGTATTTGACAATTCATGCTGCTGTTCCACCCCTCCTATCTCGGTTCCTGCAGCTTGGTGTGCCTCTGCAGGGGAATCACCAGGAATTTCAGGCAGTGGAAGCTCTGTGTCCTTGAGCTTTAGTACCATGGAGCTCTTCTGGCTGGCAGAAAATGGAACATGACAGTTGCAGTTAACATTTGAAGCTGTGCTTAGCGTTCTCCTCCTTGCTGAGGGAGATCCTGGCTTCTGAGTGTCCTGATTTAGGGCAAATTTGGGAGAAAACCTCCAAAAAGCACACCCCCACCCCCCCAATCGGTTTGGGAAGAATTTCCTCAGAGACAAGTGGAAAAAACCTGTTTATTTAACAGGCAAAGCACTCCCCAGCACAAAAAATGAACAATACCAGATAACAAAACTCATTTGTTGCTCTGAAGAGATGACAGATTCAGAAAGTCTCTCCTGGGGGTGCTCGCTCTGTTATCAGTCCCTCCGGCGCTGCTGCCCAGAGTAGGCCCCTGTAGGCCACAAAGTGCAAATTCTCAGTGTTCTCTGGGTCCTGGTCCAGAGCAGGTTCAAACAGTTCCAAGAAAAGGGAAAGAAAAAACCTGTCCAGGGAAAACTTCTCTGCCTCAGCTGGCTAAACTAACGAAAAAGCAAAGGAGGGCCCTGTTCTTCTCCATTTGTGTCCAGCAGCCTGTGGGGGAGTGAGCTGGCTGATAACAAAACTCTGTGCTTCTTCTTCTTTGCTTTTCATAGCCAGTCTTGAAGGCACAGAACATAATATCCAGCAAAAACAGCACACACAACTGGGGATACAAGCATCATAACGTCACCCTAGGACACTGAGCCTGCCCTGTGCACTAATGGATGAATTTGGTCTTTATCCCTGAGGAGGGCACAGAGAGCTTCTCCTTCCAAAGCATGCAGTGGGATGAGCTGCCAGGCAGGAGTTCTGGGGGAATTCCACAAACCCTGGGTGAATCAGGGTGATACTCCAAGGGAAAGCAGGAAAACAGAAAGCTGAGGTCGCTGTAGCACGTGGTGCTGCAGTGGCACTGGGGGAAGGTGTTGTTGTAGGCCCTTAGTTGGGTAATAATTAGTATGGACTTTATGATTCAGAAGGTTGATTAATTGTTTTATTATATCATTTTATAGTATATTTTATTGTGGTATCCACATTCTNTCTCTGTGGTTAGAGAGCTGCTACTAAGGGAAGGTGTCCCCAGAGCCACTTCTCCCCGGCTGTCAGGAATTCAGTGTGACTGGGATGGGGGAGATGATGATCAAAACATGACTGGAGATCTCTGCTTCAGGTGGGGATGAAGGAAGCAGTGTGGGAGAATAAAGAGAGGGAACTTTATATCCCTGAAATCAGTGACTCGGAGCAGACTGGCCTGAGGGTGATGTTTTTTAACATCAAAGTGACAGAGGAAGTGTTTAGAGAGCACATTTTCCGTGGTAGGAGGAGGAAGTGTGAGAGTGTTGCAGGCAAGAATCTGGGACAGTGTTTGGGGAAATCCCAGTCCTGTTGTGCATTTTCTCAGGGGCACTTTTGGAAGCAGCTTAGCAGAGCCAAACACCCGAGGATTTGAGCTGATGGGAGTTGTTCTCCCCGAGCCTGGATTGCCAACAGGTTACCCAGAGTTATTATCAGATAATTAAAGCCAGGTGGCACCCAGACAAAGCCTGGGACTGGCAGATCAGGGGGCATCTGCAGCACTGCTGAACGAGAGGGAGAAGATACTTCAACATTAGGGACTCCTGCCACCTGATTTTCCTTTTTTTTAGTGCAAGATTATGAGCAATCCCATCAGAGATCACATGGAGTCAGGAGTCTCTTGTCTTTATCCCAAAATACAAATGTTCCTGACTCAGAAGCAGGTGGACTCTGAAATACATGGAATTTCGTCACTGAACTGACTTGCCATGACTTGGGTTGGTTGTCTCTGTCTCTGTCAGTCACACACACACTTGGAATATGAATTTTGCTTTCATTTGAAGTTTTTAAGTGGGCCATGAAGAACCAATCCAATTTGTAGGGTTTAGCACTGTGTTTTCTTGCAGGTTCATTGTGAATACAGAGTTTATTTAGGAAATCAGCAGTATTTCAGCAGTGAAAATTTCAGTTCCCATCCTAGAGGCACAGTAAAAAGCCTCTGTAAAAATCCATTAGTCCTGGGAGCTAAACTGAGCAGCTGACAATGAAATCATTCCCTGCAGGAGAGAGCCACGAGTGGAAGTGTTTGGGAGAAAACTCCAGACTGTGACTGACCCCAGCACTAAACCAGGCTGAAAGGAGAGGTGGAGCTGCTGCTCCTCCACTTCCCTGTGTGTGTCTTTGCAGGCTGGATCTTGATCCTGGCCTTGGAATTATTTACATAAGAAAAACTCGTGGCTAGTTTGAGGCAAAATGCCACAGAACAAAATGTCAGGGACAATTTTAATGATGCTCTGTGGGGAAGATGTAGTCAGCAGAGGAGGCGCTGAGGATTTTGAGCAAGTTCTAATGAGGAATGGTCTTGGGGGTTGTTATTTTCATTTCACCTGTGATCCTGCCTCCACCCTGCCCCTGACATCAGCACCAGGCAGAAAAGCAGGAGCACAGCCCTCAGAAAGTGAGGTTTGTCTTCTTTCTGTGCCACTAATTAGAATGAGTCACTTCCTTAGGAGGGAGCACAGGGCATCGTGAGCCAATCTCATCTTCACCAGGAAACAAATGAGACCTTTTTGGCCCAGGGAATTTTGTTTCAGTGTTTGTTTGGTTGGTTCTGCTCTCCCTGTCACGGGGTTTGTTCAGTAATGGGTGTTTGGGTGTCAGGTTTGCTCATGCTGCTGTGAGCAAGTAAAAGTTCATCTTAAATAAAAATATCTGCTGTGGTACAGGGAGACAAAACAGTTTCTAATGAAGGCTTGATCCATTTTATAGGCTGGGCAAATAAGGCAGCAGAGACTTTTAATGACTTGCTCAAGGTCAGACAGACAGTGAGGAGGAAAACTCATTTTATTCCCAATTACTCCAAGTCTGTGCCCACACTGGAGCAACCTTCCTCTCCATTTGGCACTCTTCCTCCTCTTTTGCTTATCTAATTCTCTTTCTGGTGGAATTCTTGAGCCTAATTGTTCCCATCTGGCTGTGACTTAAAGTCTCAATGTTCAGACTGATGTTTGAGGGGCTGGGTCCCTGCCATGCTCCCCATGGGCAGCTGGGACACACTCCCTGTGGGAGTAGAGCCAAAATCACCCCTGCTTTTGCTTTCTGTGCCTCCCTGGTGCCTGGCTCAGCTCCTTGGAACATCCTGAGCTTTGCAGCTGTTGTGCTTTGTTTGACTTTAACTTGTAGGTACTTTCTGATAATGTGTATTTGCCACGAGTTAAAAGGAAATGGTAAAAAAAAAATTGGTAGAAAAATAGTAAAACTTGTCCTGTTTTTAGGTGCTCCCCTCCAGTTCCTTTTCCACAATGGCACGTGGGAAGATGAATGTCTTGGGCTTGATAAATGTCCAGGACACCAAGCCTGGCTTATCCCAGGGCAGGGATGACACAGCCAAGCCTTGATCTGTGTGACATTAAGGATGGTTAAGCTGGGGATCATTCACTGGGAAGCTGGAAAGTCCAGCCAGGGATTTTCTGGCTGCTCCCTAAGTTTGACAGCTCAAGAGGCATCTGCTCCTAATGACTCTTAATTTGGGATTTATTCTGGCACGGCAGCTAATTCCAAATATCTTGGTGCTGATGAGGAGGGTGGGTAACAGGATTCACGTGGGAAAGGCCTAAAACACACACTTGTGCCTTAAAAATGCAAAGACTGTGGCAGTCACTCTGTGATTTTGCAGTTTGAGTGCCTGGATGTTGTATTTCTGCTGCTCTGCTGCCTCCTGAAATTTTTGATTTATGATCATCACTATTAAAAACCTGTAAAAACACCATAAATGAACCAGCTTTAGAGGGTGAGCTGTTCCAAGGGGCAAAATGTTGTTGGGCACTGTGTCCGTGGGCTCCATGGAATTACATCTGCACAATTCCCCTGGTTCCTGGTTCAAGGAGAGCAGTGACTGATCCCTGAGTGCCTTGCAATTTATCTCAGATTAGATATGATTTCTGCTGTATCTGATTAACCTTCTCTGCGAGGTGGCCATCATTTCTGCAATGACAGTAGATTATTCCATACTTGAAAAGATGGATATCAGCTTGTCACAATCGATAGCCCACAAAAGGTGACACCTTGAATTCCCCAGGTTATCCACAAAGATTGTCACCAACGCCTGGATCGTTTGTCAAATACAGAGATCTCACTTGAGGCAGCTCTGGAGTGAAGTGGGTTTTATTTTAGTCTGCAGAAGTGGAGAAGGATGTTTGAAGTTCCTGGTGTAATCAGGCTCTGTTGCATCCTGCTGCAAAGAGCAAGAACAGATTTCCCTGAGTGACAGATTTGATTGTCATCTCCAGAGCCCATTACATGTGATTTGCTTTGTGACAATTGTATGGAGAGAGCTTGATTTGATCAGATTGCATTGCACTGGGTAAAATGGAGGTTAAAGTGGAGTATTGGGTCCTCTCCTCCCTCCCTATACTCTCACTGGAGTGGATGTATTTTCAGATGTTTTGTCTTTGAATTTGCTCTAATGGCACAGCCCTCCCTGGCATCCTCCCATGCAGTTCCATTCTCAATGTGTTTTCAGATTTTAATTAACCTTCATTTGATATTCAGCCACCCAAAGGATGCAGATTGGGGTGTGCGGAATGCAATCCCCTGACTGAGTGCCTGCTCCCTTCTGGGCACTGGGAGCATTCAGTCCTGCCAGGGAGACTCTGCCATCAGCCTTGGAGAGTTTTCCATCTGTGGGAAGTTCTTTAGTGGAGCTGAGGAGGAAACTGCTGCTCTTGGAAGGGACAGATCACAGGGAGCAATGCCAAAGTCTCCTCTTACATCAACCTTGCCCATCCTCACGGAAAATTCCTGACAAAGGGGCTCAGGCTCCCAGCTAAAAGTAATCCCATGTCCCCACACCGCTGTGGGGAGATTTCAGCCAAACAAGTGGCAAGATAAGGATCCTCCTTGAGCAAAGCAATTTTAGCATGTCCTAAAGGCCCAGCTCAGCCCAGTGTGCTGCTGAATTGAGTCTGTGCTCTCCCAGGAAAGGTCAGATGTTCCATCCCTCCCTTCCCTAATCCCTGCTGAATGCAGGGCCATGGCTCACTGCAGAGATCAGTGCTGCCTGATGGCATGGAAAGCTCTAATCACTAATCACAAATATTTCTGAAATCAGAGCTAAGTGACTTTAGTCCCAGGCCTAAAATCCCTTTTCAAAACTGATAGTGTCTCCTTTTAATAGGATTATATTTTATTAGGCTGAACTGCCATAGTACACACCAGAGGGTGGAAATGCTGCAGGATCTTCTGTTAAGAATGTGTGTAATAGCTGATTGCAGGGAAAAAAGGGATAAATTGGCATAAAAGCCAAGTTCCTGTTCCTGAAAGCATCTGTGTGACTCATCACAGCTCACAGGTGGGATATTTTAAAGGCCAGATACTGTAAATACTTAACCTTTTCCCCATTTCTTTTTCATCTCAATTTTGGCCATGCCTCGTGAAGTACTCAGTCCATTCAGCTGTAATTTGCTCTGCTAATTCCTCTATGTGTTCAGTCATTCACTGGGTTTTAATCTCTTTAATTCAGAGTTGTATTTTCCTCTCTCCTGCACATCTCAGTGTCTGATGACAGAGCACTCAAAGCTCCCAGAAGTTTCACCAGTCAGGTCTCAGAGGCTTTTGACTTTATGGTCCTGGATAAATATTTCATTCACAAACAGAAAGGAAAAAAATAGGGCACATTTGAGTATTTTCATGTATTGGACTTTGATTCTTTGGTTGCTCATAGAAACCACATCCTCCAGGATTGATTTTTATTATCTCCAGACATGATTTGCCTTGGAATCAATACAATAATGTAAAATGTCATTGCAAATAGAGAGCATTGATCTGAGATGCATTTATTAACTCCTGCTGATAAAAGCCAAAATGGAATTGGTACACATGCTGGTATTCCA
>VXBC01003200.1:14172-45836 GCA_013399945.1 Ploceus nigricollis | reverse complement strand
TTATTCATTCGTGTTTATTATTTATATATAATTTCAAAATTTTATTCATTCTTATTTTTATTCATTTGTATTGATAGGAATGTAATTCGTATTTATAGGAATAGAGAAGGTGTTGTGTTTGAATCTGATTGGATAATAATCTCTTGAAATTCAGTTTATTGGTTGGTAATGGTTAAGATACATGTTTATCAAACTTTTCTCTTTTTAGATAGTTTATCTTTTTTTGTTTCACAGATTCTCACGGGATAGACTTTTAACTTTTATAGGTGTAAATTTCATAAGAATAGATTGTTTCTTTCTATTGTTTCTTTCCATTTTTTTGTTTCTTTCTATTTCTATTGTTTCTTTCTATTCTTTCATAAGAATAGATTGTTATGTAAACTGATTTTCATTTCTGTAATTTTTTTCTTAAGGGAATAAGTAGATTTTTCACTGTTAGAGGATTCTATTCTTATGAAAGCTGACAGGTTTCTCACGGGAACTTATCAGGCTAGCTATTAGCTCAGCCAAAGTAATAAGGCCTGATTTTACAAGGCCTTTCTTTTGGAAGATTTTACCTGTATCTAACACCTCAGCACCCACCCAGGGCTGCTTTGGCCACTCTGGCCCCTGATGTGGAAAGCAATTTCCCTGGCTGCAGAGCACTGCTCTTATTAACTAGTTTCATGTTTGGCAACCCAAAGATTTAGGGTGCAGTCAGTGCCATTACTCACCCATTTTTCTCATGAATGTTTAAGGGAAAACAGAATGAATTCCTATCTCTTGTTGCCTTGCTGGAGATATACAACAGTAATTGTGGTCTATAAAGACATCCCTCAGGGACAGGCCGTGTCATCCAGCTTGTCTTTAAAGAGAATTATTCTCCTGATAGAAGGAAAAATCCCATGATGTAATTGCTCATTCCGTCAGAGGTTAATTTTGTTCCAGTAACCATTAAACAGAGACAACAGTGTGTTTCAAAAAAGAGAAAAATAAAGACCTTCCAAACCTGTTGTCTTGACACTTTGTTTCCAAACTGTGGCAATTTTGGAGAAATTCTTTAATGGCAGGATTTTCTGGGCTAAAAGCACGGGGGCTTAATGCTGCCTCTTTCACTTCTTTGCAGTTGGCAAAATGTTAGAAAGATGAGAGAAAATGTATCAATCCTTCTTGGTACTTATGTTAAACCCTCACCTTTAAAGAAATGAGATTTCCCCATGTTCTGGTTTGAAAGCAAAACCAGTGAGGGACTCCAAGTCAGAAATACAATTTATTAGGAAAAAGGAAAAAAAAAACCTAAAATACATGCAATAATACAAAAGAAAAACCACTGACAGAGTCAGAATCCAGCCTGACACCCTGTTGGTCAGGGTGTTGGTGGCAGTCCAGACTGGAATGGCTGAAAGGATCCTCCTGCAGTGGCAGATGTGGTTCTGTCAGAGCAGGGATCCTGTAGAAGGGTGGAGTCTCCCTCTGAAGGTCCAGTGGAAAACCCCAGCTGTTCCTCTTGGGAACCAGTGGAAAGGCTGAGTCTGGTGTCCCAGAATCTCAGATTATATCCAGGTAGGAATGCTTGGCTCCTCCCTCTGGGCACAGCAGCTCCCAGTGGGTGCTGTGACTTTTATCAGCCATGCAGGGACATTCAGTGGCCCATTGACAGCAGATGTCTCCTGGGGGAGGATTGGTTTGTGGGAGAGATAAAGAAAACTGCTCAATTAACAGGAGACAACTGCCACACCTTTAACAGATGGCAAATAGAATACATCTTGCCTTGCAGTCTAGGACACCCCGTGCCTTTCTCCCAGCAGTATTTTAATATCCCAGTGGTTTCCTTGCACCCCAGTTCCAGAGATCATCGACGGCAGGACGTTCACAGCCACGGTGGTGGGGCTGAACCCGTGGGTGGAGTACGAGTTCAGAGTGGTGGCTGCCAACCTGATCGGCATCGGGGAGCCCAGCAGGCCTTCCGAGAAGAGAAGAACTGAGGAAGCTCGTAAGTGGTGCTGGGCAGAGGGGCTGAGGGTGAAATCTTTGTGGAATAAATGCCAAGAGATCCCTCAGTTGTGGGGAGGCCCTGGCAGGTGGCTCCTCTGTTCCATTGAAGAACCGAATATGAAACAGGAAAATAAATAAAAGACCTTTTTTAATGGAGGACAAATGTTTAAACTGAACAATTAGAGATTGAATACATAAGTTAATTGACATACTTTTAATATACTAGTATTGACATACTTTTAATGTGCTGTTTGCCATGGCAAATTAATCATTTTAACAGTTCCTGGCCCCAGCAGGGGAAGGCCAGCAGTGTCCTGTTGTTGCACAGCTCTGTTCCATCTCCATGTGGGTTTTGGGTTTCAAAGCTGTCACATCCATCTTCTGCATTGTTATCTTTTTGCAGTCCCTGAGGTGACCCCAGCTAATGTCAGTGGAGGTGGAGGCAGCAAGTCTGAGCTGGTCATTACCTGGGAGGTGAGTCTCACTCCAGCCCCCAGTGAGCCTTCTGTGGATTTCAAAGGGTTGGCAATAAAAAAGCCCAGATTGTGTGATAAAAACAGCCCGGCTGGTCAGATGGAGCTAAAGGATGGGCTCACCCCAGCCCCAGGGAAGTGGGGAGCAGGGACCATGGGGAGCAGGATCTGCCACCAGCTCAGCTCCCTCTGACTCCCAGAGGCAAAATGTGGATGGCCAGGAGCCACCTGAGGGATAAAACAGGCTTGGAGCATCCTAACCTGGTGGGGAATTGCTGTGCTGGCTCCCAGCTTCCTCCCTCCTCCTGTCTGGGATATAAGGCAGCAAACAGCTCAGAGCCAGCACAAGGCATGCTGGCTTTCATTGCTGCTGATGGCAGCCAGCGAGAGGAGATGCAGAGATGAGAAATGTTTAATATTCCTTAAGGCAGACGGGGTTAGAACTTTAGTCATTTGTCTGCTCATATTTTCGTGTTGTGATGCGATGCAGCTGGCATATTTCTCCTAATAATGAACTCCACTAGACATGCTAACGCTTCCATTTAGCACTATTTCTGACCAAGCTGGCAGAATGAATCGCCAGAGATATTTCTGAGGTTATTAAAAACCTATAAATGGGTTTTTGTCCTCACCACACAGCTCAATGTGCTAAATTTCCTCCTCTGTTGGACTAATTAGTTACGCCGTGTCTCCTAAAGATGCTGCAATATGTTTCGAAAACACACATGGCCAGAACATCAGCCATTGGTTCGAGATGTAATTTGCACAAAATATCATTTGTGTTTTGATAGAAGAGTGGTTTTACTCTTTTAAATTTCCAGAGGCCTTTTCTTTATGTGAGCTTTCCAATACAGAGTAGGATGCAGTCACCAGTAGTAACCCGTGCTGAAGCTCCATGGACATCTCAGGGAGGGTGGCCCATAATTATGGATTATTTTAATACTGGAACCTTTGGGTTTAGTGCAGCTTTTTAGGGGCTCCAAGCCTCAGAGTAGGAAGTGTCAGTGTGTCCAGGGTGTGTTCTCTGGGGCTTCACATGTGATCCCAAAGGTGTGACAGCAGCTGAATGTGTGTTGGGAAAGCAGGGACTGTGTCCTTGCTTCACCCCAGCAAACCTCAGGCTCTTCACAAAGCCTAAAATTACATCAGCAATGGAGGCCCCACCGAGGCAGGGAGGGAAGGGAAATAAGCTGTAGGAGAAGTGTCTTCTGGAGCTGCTGCTTCCTGTTTCACGGAGCAAAAAGGCTCTGGTGCAGGCAGGATGGGATGAAATCAGGTTGGATGTGACGTAGGACCTCCTGCACCTCCATCTCCAGTGCTGTGTACAGAATCCCAGAATCCCAGAATCCCAGAAATACAGAATCACAGAATTAACCGAATCCCAGAATCCCAGAATCACAGAATTACCAAATCCCAGAATACCAGAAATACAGAATCACAGAATTACCGAATCCCAGAAATACAGAATCATAGAATTACCGAATCCCACAATCACAGAATCCCAGAATTAACTAGTTTGGCAAAGACCTCTGATATCACTAAGTCCAACCGAGGAACGAAGAGGACCAAGAGGCATCCCCGGGGTGCAGCTGGGGAGGTCAGTGTGTGCTGAACCCGCTGTTTGTCCCTGCCTGCAGACGGTGCCTGAGGAGCTGCAGAACGGGGGTGGCTTTGGCTACGTGGTGGCCTTCCGGCCCCTGGGCACGGTCAGCTGGATGCAGACGGTGGTGGCCTCGCCGGACGCCGCCCGCTACGTGTTCCGCAACGAGAGCCTGCCGCCCTTCTCGCCCTACGAGGTCAAAGTGGGCGTCTACAACAACAAGGGGGAAGGCTCCTTCAGCCCCGTCACCGTCGTCTACTCGGCAGAGGAAGGTAGAGATGAGCCCTCCCCAGCTCCTCTCCCTCCCCCCGTGTGTTGGTTTTCCTTAGTTTTTACAGAGATGGGGAATTGAGAGGCGTTTTAAAAGGTTTCATTTAATTATCAGTCTTGATGAAGAGTAAGACATAAGGGATGTAAAATTTAACGCTCTTCTGTTAGAAGCTAACCTGTTTCTTGGTTACAATACTTTATAAATGTTTTTCAGCCTATTGGCTTTTGCCACACAATGCTGCTATTACTTCTAATACTAATCACCTATGTTTTTACTCCACATGATCTTGCTATAATGCATCTTTCACAGTTCTAATTCTCTAAAATATTTGGTCTTTTTGCAAGGCCATATTTTGATACTTGTTGAAACTTGTTTTTGGTTTAATCTCTCAAAAATGTCTCTCTACTCTATGGCCTTCCTAAGTCAGCACACCTTATCTCAGTGTTTGCATACAGATGTACAAGACTGTGTAAACTTTCTATCAAGTTTCAAAAATTCTTTACAAATCCATTTCTTACACCCATACTGCAGGGTCTTGTTTTAGTAAAGCAGACAGGATTCAGTTTCTTCATGCAGGAAAGTCAAATCTGTATTGCACAGTTCATATTTTTATGGGATTATCAGAAGGCACCATGTAAGACCTAACAATTGGCTGACAATACATTGACATCAGTTCATTGGTTGGTAAATGATATTTTGCATATCTATCAAACTTCTTTATTTTTGGTTAGTTTACATATTTTTTTCCACTGATTCTCATGGGACAGGTTTTTTGTTTATGCAGGTGAAAACAGTTCTCTTACTAAAATAGGTTCTGTTAACTGCTTCTCATTCCTTTAATTCTTTCTTATGGGAACTAGCAGGGTAACTGCACCTAGCTGAAGTAGGAGGCCTAAACCACGATTTTATAAGGCCTTTCTTTAATAATATCTTTACTTGTATGTAACAGGGTCTGAAAGGGTTTGGTTTCCACCTTGACACATCCTTTGATACCTCAGCCTTGCTCTGATTTATAATAAATGGCGAACCGTGATTAATTCTTTTCAACAGTCATTAAAATAACATTAATCATAATGAAATCTTTTGATATTAATGGAAAAGTAATATGTAATCTGTGAAGAATTCTGTGGAGATTTAGTATGAATTAATGTCCACTGATTAGAAAATGTTCCCACTTGTCCTAATTACAGTACATGGTATCCTGGGTTGAATTTAGTAATGACATCTTATTATTTCTGAGGGAGAGGCCCAGCACAGCCTGACAGGCCATCAGTTTGAAACGTGGACATTTGTTTGCTTCCTTCCTTGTGCAATGAGGAAAATAAATCCCCTGGCATTTGGGACTAATTGAACATAGAATTGAAAAGTCTTACTTCTATTTTTAACTGCCCAGAGCCAACAAGAGCCCCAACCACTGTTTTGGCCAGAAGCATTTCTGCCTCAGACGTTGAAGTTTCCTGGGCTCCTCCGTGGGAGAACCAGCACAAAGGAAGAATACAGGGATATGAGGTATGGGAAACAATGCAGGATCCTTTCAGCAGCCAGCCTTGAGGGGACACAGCGATGTCCTCGCGCTGCTCCTCCTGCCATGGGTGTGTTCCTGAAGTGGATTTGCTTCTCTTTGCCTCTAGTGCACAGGGATTTCGCTCACATGGTTAAAAAACTCCACCATTCTCTCACATGGTTAAAAANTGTATGTGATTTTGTGTTTCTTTGCCTCTAGTGCACAGGGATTTCTCTCACAAGGTTAAAAACTCCACCATTCTCTCACAAGGTTAAAAACTCCACCATTCTCTCACAAGGTTAAAATCTCCACCATTGTCTCATATGGTTAAAAATTCCACTATTCTCTCACCAGGTTAAAAATTCCACCTTTCTGTGTGGGATCTGGCTGGAAATGCAGCCCTCCCTGACGTGCTGCCATGGTCAGGCTTGGGGAGGGAGTGCTGCTGCTGGGCTGGTCCCCAGCAGGGCCAGGGATGGTGGCAGGGAGCAGGAGCTGTCCCTGGGAGCAGATCTGGGGTGGTGACAAGAACAAGGGGGTGCTGCCCTCCCCTTTGGGGCCAGGCTCTGCCACAGCCCTGCTCTGCCTCCCAGGTGCGCTGCTGGCGGCACGACGAGAAGGAGGAAAACGCCAAAAGGATCCGGACGGTCGGGAACCAAACATCCACAAAAGTCAGCAACCTGAGGGGCAATGCCCTCTACCACCTGGCAGTCAGGGCCTACAACACGGCTGGCACCGGCCCCTCCAGCGCCGCTGTCAACGTCACCACCAAGAAGCCACGTGAGTGTTGGCAGGGATGCCCTGGTGGGGCCCAGCCACTGCTCCCCTGTCTCATTTCCCAGCTCTCTTGAGTCTCAAGGAGCTGTCAGACTTCTCCTTGCCAGGTTTTTGTGCAGATTTATCAGGCTCAGCCTTTTTATTTCATTTTTTTTGTGAGGTTCTTCCCGGTGTTAAGTAAGCAGAGCATGCAAAACTGAAATCACAGCTGTGCAGGCAAATTAAATATTTATCTCAGTGTTCAAGAGGGCTTTTTTTCCTCTGGTGTCAGGCATGTTGAGCAACTGAATGAATCCCTTTTTCATTTAAAGCCCCGTGTCGTGTCACACCTCCCGTGACCTTGAGGACACAGATCAGTGGAGCAGCTCGTTAGCTTTCCAGAGGGACAGGGCTCTGGGCAGGCTCAGCTGTGCTGCTGTAAGCCCCACTGGCACTGGAAGGGATCCAGCTGGGAATTGATTTTCCTCAGTAACGTGGTGCTGTCTATTTTTTGGTGTAGCACCAAGTCAGCCCCCTGGTAACATTGTGTGGAATTCGTCCGACTCCAAGATCATCCTGAACTGGGACCAGGTGAAAGCCTTGGACAACGAGTCAGAAGTGAGAGGCTACAAAGTGAGTATTTCCATGGTACATTGATGATTTCCCAGGTCAGATCTGGGGCATTCCTCCAAAACCAGAGCCATGCCTGTGTATGTGAGCACATTTTTCCTGCAGCTCCCACCTGCAGAACTTCGCTCCTGCCTTCTGTGGAAACTTCCCAAAGGCTGTAGTTGGCTCCTTAATTGCAGATAAATAAAATGCTTTTTTAATAGCTCCCATTTCCTTCAGAAAGCCAAGCCAAGAGGAAAAGAAAGAGAATCCTCATTAGAAGCAGTTTTAATAGGACGTAATTTAACTAGAGAGAAACCTTGGGAAGAATTCAGCTCCACCACCTTCCACAAGGGTTTTATTTAGCCCAAAAAGATGTTGCCCTGGGGTTGGAGTTATGCAAACATTTCCCACCAGAGCCTGAGCCAGTGAAGGACCTGGCCATGCTCCATGTTTTATTCCCAGTCTGGAATGCCAGCAGCTTGGCGAGCCTGTGCCAGCTCCCCTCAATTCCTGCACCAACTTTTAAGTGTCTTTGGTGCTCTGTATGGGCTCATCAAAAATAAGTAATTCCTCAGGGTTTTTAGTCCAAACCTCAGATGAACCTCAGCAATCTGGACCAGCTTTTCACTACATATTTTAGGTTTGAAATGCAAATTAAGGAGTCAGTTGAAAGAGGGAGAGAGAGACTCATCACCCTGGAAAAGCATCTAGAGGGTTTCTAAAACATTCTGCTTTAACTTACTGTAAGGTTAGCACAACCACATGGATTTATTTCCTGAATCATAGCAAAACATTGCCTATTTTTCTTCTTTTTGCCTAGAAATCTTGTATTTTATGTCACAATTTATTATATAAATCAGTACAACTCCCACAGCTCAGAAGGTCGTTCACAAAAGTCATTTATTCTGGGAAACCATTGGTGGCACTGTATCAAATATCCCAACTCAGTTTCCAGAAGAAGCATAATAAGGAGTTTCTGACCTCTATAAAGAAGTTTTTACTTCTATAGGGGTTTATTTTAGCTTGGCCAAGGCAAGGGTTTCTCTGAGGGGCTCCACTGGTGCTGGTGCTGTGTTGAGTGCTGCTGATCAGCATCATCCTCCTGCCAGTGTCACCCCCCTGCCCAGGCACTGCCACCTCTGTGCTGGTGTCCCCAGAGAATCCCACATGTCCCCTGTGTCACCAGACCACACTTGAGCATCAGGGGCAGGAAAAGAGCAGCAGCACCTCTGGACACCCTGAGGTGGACAGCTCTGAGCACAATGGGCAGCTCTGCCCTTTCTGCCTCCTGTTCTCTCTCCCTTGGCTGCAGGTTTTGTACAGGTGGAACAGGGAGAGCAGCACGTCTGTCATAGAAACAAATAAAACCTCAGTGGAGCTGTCCCTGCCCTTTGATGAGGATTACATCATCGAGATCAAACCCTTCAGCGACGGCGGCGACGGCAGCAGCAGCGAGCAAATCCGAATCCCAAAGATATCCAGTAAGGATGGGAGGGATTGGGCTCTGTGCCACAGGGTCCCACCAGCAGATATTCCAGTCCCTAATTCTGATTTTATCCCAAAAGCAAGATTCAGCCATAAGAAACACCATCCTAAGGAGTTCTGTTTGTATTTAAGGTTTCCAGATGCTTTCCCCTTTCAGTTCCATGCATTAAATGTATTGTTTCACTGCAATTCACTATAACCAAATACAGGATGCAGAGGCTTCTAAATCTGTAAGGCTACTGTACAGCCATATCCTATTGTGTGCTGGATGCATAAATGTTTATTTAGGGAAATGAGGTGGTGTAGAAGAACAAACACAAAGAGTATTTTATTACACAACATGGCTTTTGCAAAATCTCCGTGTCCCATCTTCCATTAATAATGCTCTGGTTTATAAGCTGCATTAAATCAGGAGCCTCTGCAATGCAGGAATATGGCATTAAAATCACAGCGATGTAAAAAAACCCTGGGTGAGAGCAGAGTTGGCTGTGTAAACCATGCAGAGGAATTTAATCAGCAGCACAGGAGAGGGAAGGGGAACTGGAACATGCCAGCTCCCATTTGGCTCCAGGCCAGGGGTCATGGAGCAGGTACATGGCTCCTCCAGGATGGGAGGCACAAGAATCAGCTGGAATATGGTGCAATTGTGAAAAAACACCAAATAATGATAAGCAGGCAGCGTGTGAAATAATAGAACTGTGAGAGGAGCCTCAACACAATGGGGGCAGGAATTGAAATGAAACCAAAAATTCAGTTGGAGAGGTGACTGTGAAGAGGAGGAGGGGGCTGTGCTTTATCCCAGGAAAGGAAATGTAAACCTTGGGGGAGGTGGGTTAAGGAAGAGTTCAAGGATTGTTCTCTGCTCACCTCTGGCTCCTTTTTCCCCTCTCCCCTCTCAGATGCCTACGCCAGAGGCTCGGGCTCATCGACATCCAGCGCCTGCACGCTGTCAGCCCTCAGCACAATCATGATCTCCCTCACAGCCCGCTCCAGTTTATGACAACAATGACATCGAGGACTTCTTCTTTATAATATAAGCAACATTTAGCTAGTTGTTTTGGAGACACCCAGTACTAAGTAATATTGTGGTTTGAGTACATCTTACTACTGGAAAAAAAAATGTTTATGCTTCTTTAGGAATGGCATTATACAGTACTTCCTCAAAGCAAATATAGCTTTGTCTGAAGTTTCCTTGGAAACTCTGCAATGCACTGAAAACATCTGTAATATGATGTTACCAAAGCAGTTTACATATGTCCTTATATGCATATTTTTTATTATATATTTAGTGTTTTATAGAATTTTTTAAAGTTAACATATGATGTAGATATTAATTTTTTTCCTCTGCTACAAAATGCTACGGACGACATTATCACGAAAATATTGTTTGGGATTTTTTCCTTTACAACAGAGAGTTCCAAGTTGTTCTTGGCAAATTGGCTGGAGTTGACTGTACAGTTTTACAGGGCAGAACTGATCCACACCCGGATTGTAACAGGCTGAGTTTCACTGGCAGTTCCAGCGACTCCTGTGTTGAACCCAGTGCTTCTAACACACGTTTCATCCAGAGCTCTGAGCAGGACAAACTCAAAACACTCAGAAGAGCAGAATTTTGGAAAACCACGTGGTTTTTGGTTGGTTGTGGACTACAGGACACGTAGCCAATATTCCGGCATCGTTCAGCGAGGAAGGGCTGTGAAATTGCCTTGTCTAGATCATAATTAGCATCAAATTGGATGGTGAAATGAAGATCCTGCAGAGCTGTGACCTCTGCCTGCGGTGACACAACGGGACAGCCACCGGTCTCGTGTTGGGTGCACACCCAGCTCAACCCTTTGGAGATCTAATTCCAAGGAAATTCCTCACATTTGGGGATTAATTCCAAGGAAATCAGAACACGGCCACTCTGAGACAGAAAGCTGCTCTGGGCTCGTTCTTGGGGACACAGCTGCTCATCCTTGGTCACTCCATTCTCCAGACGACGCTTGGGAATCTGGCCCAGAGCAGGAGCAGAGCTGCCCCAGCTCCGGGTTATCCATGGAAAAGTGGGAATCTCCTGGAGATCCCCGCTGGAAGCTTGCCTTTCCTTAGAAACTCTTCCCAGACACCTGGAGGCAGAACAGAGTCACACCAGAAAACGACAATATCCACACTGGAATAATTCTTCTCAAGAGAAGGACTGTTTGTTACTACGGGGAATTTTGTAAGTTCAGACGGGATAACGCTGGAAAAGGCAATGGAATTTTCTATACAATTTTCAACTTTCAATGCGCTGCAGTGGTATTTTTTTTTTTCTCCTGATAGCTTGAATTTGCCTGTAACTTGTCTCTTTTGCTTACAAAATAATACAGTTAACTTTTAGACCTTCTAAATATATTTATTCAGTAACTCATAATCAGGATTCCACTTGTGTAAAAGTCAGGGTTGTTGACCAGAGAAATATTGTCAGTATTTCAAGCTGTGTTCCTTTCTTAGTTTGATATGGTTACTTCTATGTAAAAAAAAAATAAAATAAGAAAAACCTTAAAAAAAAAAATCCACAAAACCAAGAAAAATAAAATTTAAAAAAAAAAGCTTCTGTAGTTTTCTCCCCGGTGTAAATGATATTTATCAGTGATCTAGCAGATGTAATCTTTTTTTAAAGGTATTGGTAATAAATATTCTGTCATTTGTAAAGATACCTGTCTTTCAGGAGCCTTTTTCCTCCACTTTTTATTCTGCCCAGTGAGAAATTTCCCCTCAGAGCCTGCTGAAACTGTCACTGATGTGAAGATACAAGAGTTGGCTTAAATCAAAACTTGGTGAAGGCAGAAAAAAAAAATCTATTTATACACCTCTGGTCTAATTCTGTTCCCAAAACTGACCAAAAAACATGAGCAGGTGAGTGTTGGGTTTGTTTTGTAGAGCTGTGAGCTGTCCAAGCTCATGGGGATGGTGCTGTTGGAGCATCTCTGACCCTGTGGCTGGAGCAAAGCCCTTCCAGGCACTGCCTCTGCTTATCCTGGGGATTCCTGAGGATTTTGGGAGCACGGCTTGAAACCACTAAATCCACGGCAGCCACATTTGGAGTCCTTTCAGGGCAGGAGATGAATGGTGCTCTCTGCGCTCCAAAGGAGCAATGCTGCACTTCTGTGCAGGCCTGTGGGCCTGCTGTGGGGCTGTAACCTCTCCCATGGACCACTCCGACATGCTGTCAATCAACCCCAGAGCCACGCCCCCATTGACCCATTGGCTGTCCAACCACCTGTTACCCATATATGGTCAAGGTTCTAGCAGGTTCTTTGTTCTTTGTACCCTCATTGGTCCACACCCCTGTCTGTTTACTCTTCTGTTTCCCTATTGGTCAGTGACTCCTTTTCCCACCCACACCTTCAGGTGATTGGTTGTTGCTGTTAGCTCCGCCCCTTTGTAGCAGTATATAATCCTGGACCCTCTGTCTTTCCCTGTCTTTATCCCTGGGCCCTTGCAGTGTGTAGGTGACGTAAACTACCCCTGGAAATCCATGCAAAGACAGATTGAAATTAAATTTAAAGCTGTCTCAGAGAGCAGCTGCTGCTGTGTGGTGTTTGCTGCATGCTTGGTGAGGCTCTCTCCTCGTGGGGATGTTTCAGGAAGGCTGCAGCTCCCTGCCACCTGCCCACGCTGCAACACACTCACAATAAAGCAGGAAAATAAACCGGCCCTGGAGCACAATTCTGTTTTTAAAAGTAAAAGTTAAATTGCCATTTCCAGAGGAAGGCGAGGAGCAGCTCCTGGGGCTGCTGTCCTGGAGGCAGCAGGGCAGGAGCAGTGAGGGGCTGGGAGCTGGGTTTGAAGGGAAAAAATGAGGAATGAAGAATTCTGTGCTGGGGGGGTTAGAGGCTGGAGATCTGCTGTGGTGGTGCCAAAACCTGACACAGCCCTGGGTGTGGCCTGGGATCCTGGACAAATTCCTTTTTCCCTCGTGCTGCCTGGAATGAAGATTTTCCTCCAGGGATCATGACCATGAGGAGGAGCTCGGCCAGGAATTGTCCTCATCCTGCACCCTTGGCTCTCCAGGATGTGAGATCACTGAAGGTGAGCTGGCTGGACCTGCAGCCTGGCTGGGGAAATGCAGCTACTCCTGCTCTACACCAGGTTGGATTTATTTACCAGCGTGAGTAGAAGTGTGGCTGCTGGCTCTCCAAGCCATCCAGCCCTGCCTGTCCCCAAGAGGACTCATCCTGGAAATACCAAGCACCTGACATGCAAAATATATTTAAATATATTGCATTCATCTCTGCAATAGCTTGCCATTGATGGGAATGGAATTATATGCAGAAACCTTATTTATTAGGCCACTTGAAGGCATGATATAAAATACATTCCAATAAGTGAATTCTCTTTAGTCTCATTTTTAGGATTTTACTAATGAATTTCTGATTTTAGAGTGTTAAAGTTGGGCCTCTCAAATCCATTAAAAGCACATGCAGGAGAGACATTGGAGGCACCAACGTTATATTAATGAGCTACATTAATTCTGATGGAGCAATGCTACTTCACCCAGATGAGAACTGGCTCATTTATTATGATTATTTCTAGTCTGTAGTACCTGGGAACTCCATTTCTTTAGGCACCTTCCAAAGAACCTATTGGCTGGATCAAATCTTTAAATTTATTCTTTGTTAACATGTTTAACCCAGCTCCATGGACAGGAAGTTTCTTGGAATTAGAAGGAATTCTGCAAGACCAGGAGGACTTCATGGGCCACAGCCAGGGAGGTCAAAGCCCAAGGTCTGGAAGTTGATTTGGGAGCTCTCACAGAACACAGGGTAATAAATAAATGAGAAACTGAGGCTGTCTCAAACCCAGGTCAGCTAAGAGGGAACAACAAAGAGCAAAGAAAACCAGGCTGCAGTATTGGGCTTGGGTTTTCAGAATTACTGGAGTTGCACACCCAGGAGGAGCCCAGCTCATTGCAGCTCAGACTCTTAAGAGCACCAGGCAGTCCTTGGCACATTTCTTTAATGACTGCACATTGCAAACTCTCTGTTCCCAGGCTGGTTTGTTTTGTTGGTGCAATTGAGGAAGTTTATCTGTTAATGCCATTTTTCTCTTTTTTTTCTTTCTTCCCCCCCTTAAGCTTTAATCTCTGGTGGCAGGAAGCACAAACAATCCCTTGTTGTCCTCCTGCAGATGCTGCCAGCCAATGTCAGAGCCTGACAAAGATCCTTGGATGTGAAAGGAGCCAGGTGTGAGTGTCCTGTGCCTGCCCAGTGCTGAGCTCCTGGGGAGCAGCCAGCTGGGCAGGGGATCCCACCCATCCCATCCCATCCCAGCAGGATTCCCTCACTCAGGAGTGTAAAAATCACAGGTGAAACTCTGGTTTATACTGAGACGTGGTACCTGAGGGTACAGAAGGAGCAGGCACAGTGTAGCTTTGTTCACAGGAGGAGTCAGGTGCACAAGCAAATGAACTTTTGTCTTAAATAACCTACAAAATCCAGAAGTTTTTGGTGTTTTATAAAGTCTTGAGACAGATCAGAGAATCACAGAATATTCTGAGTTGGACAGATCCCACAAGGATTGAGTCCAATGGTCCCTACAGGGATCAAACCACAACCCTGGTGTGACCAGCACCAAGCTCTGGGCAGCTGAGCTGATCCCAGGTGTTCCCCTCCACCCCAGCATGGTGCTGTGTCACTTGCAAAGCCAGGTTAGGTGCCTTTGAGCAGTGCACAGGACACTGGCCATGCACTGTCCCCACACAGGGTGCTCTGGCTGCACAGTCACACCTGCCCTGACCCAGGAATTGCATTTCCCTGGATGTGTTTCAGGTGGAAATTCACAGTTTCATTACAAAGTGTAGCAGCAAAGGTTGGGTCAGTGTCCTGCTCTCATGGTGGCCTTGCTGTGCAGCACTGGGTGCTTCACAACTTTTTCCTTCTTTTCCCAGTGTTTGACCCCTCTTGGTCCCTGCCAGGACCACCTTGCTGCATCCACAGGGCTGTGCCAAACCCCATTTGCATCTCCAGTTGTCAGAGCAAGGTAAAACAAACATCTAAAAGATTAAGGTGCCAACCAGAAAAAATGATTCCATTAGCTCTTTTCCAGGCTTTTTTTTCCCTACACAGCCCTTGTGCCATGAACTTCAATCCTGCTTGAGCTGGAACTTTCTGTTTGGTAACAAGGCACCTGGTGGAGGCAAATTCTCCTCCCCACTGGGAACAGGGACACAGAGAGGTGGCACAGAGCCCTCTCCAGCGTTGGTGGGTGACGTTGTGGAGCCTCTCAGAACACGGAGTCGTCGAGGACACTGCAGGAGAAGCCTTCAGCCAGGCTGTCCACCTCGGTCTCCGTGGAGCTGGGGCAGGTCCGTGCTCTCTGCAAAGCAAACACCCCTTGGAGCTGGGAGCTGGGGAGGTGCCTTGGGCTGGGGGAGAGCTAAGAGTTCAGATTGGTGCATTTAGAGAGGGATTAACCCAAAATGTTTCACGGTTTAGGAGCTCAGGAGCATTGGGTTCAACAGGAGGATTTTCACCCTCTGGCTGAAGCTCTCACAGAGCTGCTCATCCTCTGTCCTCCAGCCCTGCACCCCCAAACTCCCCATTCGCCAAATTCTACCACAGTGGCCACCTGCTGTAGCCAAGGACAAGGAGCCCAGGAGGGCCCAGAATCATGAAATCATTAAGGCTGGAAAAGATCTCCCAAGATCATCGAGTCCAACCTTCAGCCAGATCCCACCACACCCACTAAATCCTATCCCAAAGGGCCACATCCAAAAACCAAGTGGTTTTTGAGCTCTTCCAGGGATGGTGACTCCACCACTGCCCTGGGGAGCCTTCTCCAGGGCCTGGCCCCTCTTGCAGTGAGGGATCAGGGTTTGAGGCACAGGAATTTTTCTGAATTCAGGGCAGCAAAGCCATTTCTGGGGCCACACCCTGGCAGAGCTGCACAAACAGGTGTGCAGGGCTGCAGAGCTGCACAAGGAAGCCGCAGCAGCAGTGGTGGCTGAGCTGCTGGGAAGCCCTGCAGGGTGGCAGGTGACACTGCAGGGATGAGCAGGTTCCCATGGGCCACCACCTGCAGGGCTTTCGTCACCTCAGCCCTGTTTACACCGAATTTAGGAACTGAGTGTTCCCAGCAAACAACTTCCCTCTCCCTGGTGACCTCAGCGGGGACCTGGGTCATGTCCTCACCCCTCCTTGCCAGGGCCACCAGCCTTGTGGCTGTGGTGCCAGCAGAAGGCCTCTGGCTGGTGTCACCCACCACGGCCAGCGCCCTTGGAGTGAAGAGACTGAAACCAAGGCAGAGCTGCTGCTGAGAGCGTGAACCTGCCTGTGCAAGCTCACATTTCCAGCTGCAGCATTAATATTTGCATTTCTCATGTTCTTAGTTGGGATGCCCCAAGTCGTGGTACTTTACACCATTTAATTAAAAACAAACATTAGAGGATAATCTTCTAAGCCTGTTTCCTCGACCAGACCATGGAGTAAGAACAACATGCGAAAAATCAAACCCCTGTTCCAAGGGGACAAATGACAATCAAGGTGCTGAGCAGCCCTTCCCCTGAGCAGGCAATGAGGGGTTTATCTTATCTGGAAGATAAATGTATTTATCAGAAGTAACAGCCAACGCAGACAGGCTTAAGTCCAGCTTAACAGTGGGAGTAGAACATTTGGAATGGTCAGGCTGAACAAAAGCAGCTCTGCAGGAGGCACCTGCAGTCCCTGCCCGGCTGGGGAGGAGCTGCAATTCCTGCAGAGGGGAGAGCCCCAGGTGAGCCCGGAATTCCGTGTGCGGAGAAAGCACCCGGAGCGGAGTGCGGAATGGAGCCGGGAAACGGGAAACCGGGAGCAGGGTGCGGAATGGAGCCGGGAAAAGGGAAACCCGGAGCGGAGTGCGGAATGGAGCCGGGAAAAGGGAAACCCGGAGCGGAGTGCGGAATGCAGAATGGAGCCGGAAAAAGGGAAACCGGGAGCGGAGTGCGGAATGCGGAATGGAGCCGGAAAAAGGAAAACCGGGAGCGGAGTGCGGAATGGAGCCGGAAAAAGGAAAACCGGGAGCGGAGTGCGGAATGGAGCCGGGAAAAGGGAAACCAGCAGCAGATTTTGGCCGGAGTCCGGAATGGAGCTGGAAAAAAGGGGAAACCCAGAGTGGATTTTGGGCAGAGTGCGGAGTGGAGCCAGAAAAAGGGAAAACCTGGAGCGGATTTTGGGCAGAGTCCAGAATGGAGTCAGTAAAAGGAAAAACCCAGACAATACCATTTAACCCTTCTGTTCCATTTTAACCCTTCCCAGAGCACAACATCTGCAAGCAAAGCCAGATCCAGAGCTGCAGCAGACTGGGACCTGTGGTGGGCAAAGGAAGCGGCCACACAGCGAGGTGAGAATTTACCACAGCAGGGAGGATGGCAAAAACAGCCTCAGGAACTGCTAAATTCAATGGGGTTAGTGCTCATGGGGTTGCACTTAATGCTCTTGGAGATCTTTTCAAGATTTAATGATTCTATGACCCTCTTTGCTCTCAGCCTCACAGGGGAAAAGCAGCACACAAACAAAAGCATTCATTTTAGTTTTTTTAAAAAAAGAAAAAAAAAGTTATTTTACCTCATAGTCAATTGGGAAAGGGTCTTGGAATTTGTTGCTGGGCGTTGGGATTGGTGGGAACAGTTTACTCCAAACGTGGTTTCTGTAAGAAACAGCAGTGCAGGGATGTGAGAGAGCTGCTGTTCCTGGGGGATGAGGGGCCCAAGCAGCAGCACGTGCTCAGCCCCAGGAGCAGCCAGCTCTGCCTGCAGCACCTCCAGTCAGGGATAATTGTTGGAACCCTAAATGCTAAGTTAAACTTTAAGTTTTTAATATGTGATATTATACACTTTTATTTAAATTATATACTTATATTTTTAGGTTTATTATTTAATTTTGGAAGTTTTTTCCTATGGTTTCAGGTTAAATGTAGGGTTTTTTGGAGGTTAGTGTTTGTTAGTACAGAAAGTTTAAAATTCTTAGCAGTTAGGGTTCCAACAGATAATGGTCCCTCCTGGGTCTGGACAGCTGTGCCACTCCTCACAGGACACCTCTGGGCCCTGGGGACAGGAGGTGACAGGAGGAGGTGGGTGAGGCTGTCCCCAGCCTCTCCTTCCTGCAGTTGGTCCCCTCCAGTGCCAGGGCTTTTGGGGCTGTCTGGAGAGAAATGAACTGCTCTGATCTGTTCATGCTGCTGCTCCTCCCAAGGGCTCTGCTGTCAGGTACCTCGTTTGGACAGCCAAGACAAGCTGCCTCATGCTCAGGCTTTGGTTTCTAGACATAAACTGCCAGTGCCTCGTGGCAGGAGAGCAACCACAAATAATTGTGTGCCAAGGGAGCTGGGAGCAGGCAGGGGAAGGCACCAGGGACGGCTGACAGCAAATGGTTCTGCTCAGTGCTGTGATAACTCATCCTGCTCACACCTCTGAGACCCCCTTCCCTGCCTGACCCTCCCTGGCCTGGCTGGGCTCGCAGCACAGCGGTTTGGTGACAGCAGAGGGAATTTTCCCTGTCTGTGATACATGCCAGAGCTCACATCTCACATTCCAGGTGCCGAAACACTCTCGCTGTTTCCAGCCCTGGATAGCACCATGTCCAAAAGGGACAGGTTTTAATGGGAACTTGGCCTGAGTGAGGACTGCTCAGCCCAGAATTGGTATCCAGGGTCTGTTCTGGAGGAAGCAGAGACCAAGGGCAGATCTGCTCCTCTGCCCCCTTTATTTTGTGACAATCCCCCTGGCTGATGTCTGCTTAGTTCAGTGCTTATGTTCTAAGGACTATTCTTCTTCCAGAAGCTTTCTGAGTTCTGTCAAGTTTACCTTTATCCTATTACTATTCTCCTGGTGAGGAGGAATAATATTTTCTGTCTATCAGCTTGGAGCTAAACCTTCCTGGCTGAGCTGCTGCTGCCTTGAAGGTGACATTGATGCTTCACTAATTATCGGGTGAAGGGAAGGGCCACACCACTGCTCACCCCACAGACACGAGCTGTGGGATGTCTCCCCTCTGCTTTGGGAGGGAATTATACAGCCACAAATGGGAATATGGGGAGGAAAAACAGGGTGTGAGGTGTTTTGGGGGAAATATTTGCTTTTTTTTTTGTTGTTGAAATGCTGGACACAGCAGAGCCACTGCTGGGTGCAAAGGAGCAGCCAGGCTGTTTGCTCCCCACCACTGGGGTGGGACAGGAAAGTGGCTGCTGCTGGAGCTCAGGAGTGGGGCAGGATGAGTGCCAAAATTGTTATTGCAGCACCTGGCATCACCTCCATCCGCTCCACTCTTCCCAGCTCTCCTCCTAAGGGTCAGGCCTTTGTGCCCTTACCCAGGGCAGCTCTGCACTGCTGATTTCACAGCTCCTACACCTCACCAGCCCTCACAAACAAAAGGCCACAGCATTCCACCTGCAGCTCATTTCAGCTCTGATTTATGCCACTGCTGGGCAAAGTACCCAGCAAGAGTTGGGATTAGTGTGTTCCTCGTTGTGCTGTTTGCCAAGAAAAGATTTTGATGAAGCCGTATCAAAATTATTTATTGAGGCAGCAAAAAGCATAAATTACACATCACTTCTGGAAGGGGAGCACTTAAGGAAGGTACACAAATGCCCATGAGAAATGAGGCAGAAGTGTGTCCATGGGGGCTGCTTTGCCCCTCAGGTCTTTGCAGGGAGGAGTTGATGGGGTGGTGCCCTCAGAATGGTTCTGTTCTTTTTTGGAGGTTACTGAAAAGTCAGAGTTATGTGATTAAAGATCTTGTCACAAAAAGCATCCCAGGTATCTGTCTACACAGGTTAAGGCACAGCGTTTTTCCATTGTCACTGCTTGGACATTCAGGCCTTGGACACACCCCATGGGACCCTTGTGCCTTAAATCAGCATTTCAGGGTCTCCAGGTTTTGTGCTGTGTCTGCCTTGCTGAAATTTCCACTCTTCCCACAGGCTGTGACATTAAAAGGCTGGAGATAAACAAACAGAAACAAGCAGGAGAACAAGCTCTCCTTGCTCTGTGATGAGATTGAGGAAATATTTGTTTTAACTCTGTGTCAGAGTGCCTCCCCTGAGATTCCCCCTGGAGTTTTTCCAAAGCTGGCTGGTGACTGCTGCTCGTGGGCTGCTGAGGGGTGCAGAAGAGGGGGGGTACCTGGATGGCCACACTGATTTTGGGGTGTGGAGGGCACTGAGTGCCCTCATGCCAGAGCAAGTTACTGACTCCATCCTCCTGTGGGCTCACCTCCAGGAGAAAATGTTATTCCTAGGGAAGTACAGAAGCTGCTCACTCCTAAAGGCAGAGAGCAAACCAGGAGAACATTCAATTGTGGTTTTTATCAAGACTCTAACCCCAACAGCCTCTGCAAGTGAGTGAAAGGAAAAGCCTGCCCAAACAGTCCCAGAGGGCCCCTTTGCCTTGCAGCACTCCTCCCAAATGGTGGGCTTTAACCCTGATGCCTGCAAGCACACAGAAAAATTTATAGACCTCTTTGCTGTAATGAAATTCCCTATAATGGCTGCAAATCGCACGAAATTTGAAACGATTCCGTGGCTTGAATCACAGAGTGCACTTCATGAATTTTCAAGAGCAGTAAAAACAGAGAGTACTAATGAAACTGTGATCTAGGAAACCTGCTCGATTTTTCTTTTTTTTAATATCTGCAGGGTACAACCCTGTGTTTCATCTTCTTACACTTGCCCATCCTCCCAGGGCAGGCTGGGGATTAGAGAAGGAGAAGGAGCAGCAGGGAAGGGTGGAATAAGGTGAGCAGCTCCATGAAATTCAGAGTAGCAGGGAGGTAAAATTTTCATCACGTTGGCAAAGAGAGAAAGTAATAAGCCTTTGGGTGTCAGGGAATTTTATACTGGAGAGAAACTCCTGGGAGCAACCAAGGTAGCAGCAAGCAGCTGAACCTGGAAAAGCTGCCTGAAATTTGGATTAAAATCATACAATGCATTAGTACAGCATCTCCAAGTTGAGTACCATTGTACCCTGGATTTATTTCTCCCCCTGTGTGTGTTCCAGGATCTCCAAAGAGGGTAAATGTAACATTCAAATGCTTGCAGAACCCCACAGGAAAACAAGGAACAGTGTGACTGCTGCTAACTGGTGTTGGTTCTGCTGTCCCAAAGAGAGAGGAGAGAGCTGGAGACAATGCTGGAGCAGGGGAGGACCTCCAGCTCCAGCTCAATCCATAAAAGAATCATGTAAGTAAGACAAATTTGGGGATTTTCAGCAAGACACCAAGGCTGCATAGCTGGGGACAAGTGTGTGACACAGGAATGAACTCCCTGTGCTGCTCCTGCCAGAACCTTTCTGAGCAGAGCTGTGCTCATTCAGCTGCCCTGAGAACAGGTCCCACAGGCAGAGTTAATCTCAGTTATCCTCCTGGAGCACCCCTGTGCACAGCACCTTTACTGGATAAAGGAAACACAGCACGGAGAGGAAAACAGCCAAGGATGCATCAGGATGACCAATGAATAAAAAGGCACTAAAGAAATTAATAAGGAATTAGCACTTCCTTTAAGGGGAGCTGTGTTTGTTGTGGACTGGTAATTGCTGCTTGCTGCATGTTTCAGGGAGAAATTTCTAATTACATGGAGCCTTTAATTCATCACTTATGATTTGACTGTCACAGACACAAATCCAAAGTGTAGCTGGGCTTTCTCACTGCACATTTGGGGAGTTTTGGCCTTTACTATATAGCATCCAAAGCCTCTGTACAATTAAAAATAAATTCAATATTTCAAATACTCAAAGCAAGCACCAGGGGTTTGGGTATTTTGGCCATGAGGGATGCCCTGAGCAGCTTTCACCAGGGATAAATGAAGATTCCTGGGGAAATCACCAACCAAATCAGGTGCACTTAAGTGAAGAAATGAGATAAGGACACACAGATTTTAACAAATTTCAACAAATTCACCTCACTCAATATATGGGTTTGTTGTGTAAGATTAAATTTAATAACTCTCTTAGCCCACCAATTTTGCTGAATGTTATTACTGATAATTAATGAGGCTGATTATTTTTGCTTTGTATAGGCAAACTCAGCTTTTCCTCAGAATTAAGCAAAGCTTGTGACATCCCCCCACACTTGTTGAATACCTGATCCTTGGTTATATTGTAATAAAAAAAATGCTAATACTTACATTTGGCATATTATAGCAACAAGCAGCAATGTGCAGGACGTGGACACACAAAGCAGAGTGAGAATCCAGGCTATGGAATTCTCCAGTTTATTTTGCCCTGAATTTCAAGGGGAAAAAAAAAGAAATTAAATGTATTATTTTAGTACAGATTATTTGAAATGTGTTTAGAATTTAAATATTGTAAATACTTCATCAGCTGTTTAATGTGCTTGTATTCAGATCACAAATTAATATGCAGATTTTGAAAACTTGATACCTAGAATAAGAAATTAAATGCAGAGCTTCAAGAAAAGTTTTCATGGCACTGAATTTCTGATTTCAACAATAATTTTCTTTTATTTTGATATAAAGGAGAGAACAAGTGGCTGAGAAAGTGGCAGGAACCTGTATTGTGCCAGTGAACTCCAGCAAGCCTCTAAAAACTCCTTTCCATGAGAAAAACTGGATTTAGTGGTCCTGTCCTTGGATATTGTTGAGATTTAAATACATTTTTAGGGAAGACCAGTTTTGTTTTGCCATCAGAGTGGATTTTCCATGTTTGCTGTGTGAGCCAGGTGGGGAGATCAAGGGGATGTGTTGGAGAAAGGAGGCAAAACACTGAAAATGTGAATTCATGATACAAGAGGGGAAATGTAGTAAACAGGAATGTAACAGAGTATTTTTTAAGTGAAAACAAGGAAGTTGAGAAACTCCAAAGATAAGAGCAAAGGAGGATGTCTAAGAACAAACAGTTGATAACGTGCAGTGATAAAGGAACTGTTATTTCCAGAACAACTCGGTCAGCAAGCAGGAAATGCAAAACAGAGTGAGGCAAATGATCAGGCTCCAAAGATGCTAAAATCGTGTTCTTTTTTTCTCCCAGCATTTAAGGGGTGAGATAATTTCAGTAAATTCAATTCAAATCACTGTTTTCCTGTTTCCTATTAGAATTTTGTGATGTTGGGCACGCTCCTGATTAGGCAGCATTTGCTCCCCAGCAATGAGGATGCTAAAAGATGCTAAAAGAATGCTCTTTATTCCCTCAGCATTGAAGGGGTGAGATAATTTCAGTGAATCAATGGTTGACATGGTCTCTCATTTATTTCCAGCATGAACATCACAATGAGGGCAGGGAAACACCTGAAAAAACTGCAGTGATGCAAGAAAAGGCCTTGAGTTCAAAGCAATCTCTGGAAATATTCACAAAGCATTGCTAAAACCAATCCTCTTGCAAATGGTTTATTTTTAATGGAATGGATTGAAATCCCCTTGGCATTAACAAGTCAGGTTTTTCCTTCAAACCTCTGTTTTCCTGTTTCCTATTAGAATTCTGGGGTGTTGCACACACTCCTGATGAGGCAGCATTGGCTCCCCAGCAGTGGAATAATGGGAATTCTTACCAACATAAATGATTTCACTCCAGTCACTCCAGAGTCCTCTGGCACGGCAGATGTGGTTGTGGTTGGCCCTGATCCTGATGGAATATCTGCTGCTGGCATCGATCCGCAGCTGGAAACTGTTGGAGGAGATTTTCAGGATCTGAAAGATTTTCAGGAAAACAATTTGTGCTGTCAGAGATTAATTAAGACTCAACTACTCAGAAAACAAATTTAAAAACGTGTTTATCTTTTTATTGTTTTTATTAACTGCGAGCCTCTGGTCTTGCTTTGGAGGTAAGAGCCCCATTTTTATAGGTGTACCTTCTCCTAACACACCAATATTCCAGGGAAAAATTCCTGGGAAATGCCTCATTTCTCCATTCTTCCTCCAGATTCTCAATGCAGCATTTTCAAGATGGTAAAAACTGTTCTGAACCCAGATGCATAAGCTGAATAAATGCAATTTTGTCCTGCTTTCCCAAGTTCCTTGGGGATGGTATGTTGCAGATTTAAAAGGCATTGAGGAAAAGAGGAAGGCAAATTCCAGCCATAGAGGGCAGGAATGTTGGATAATCTTGGATGCTGGAGGAGCAATTACCTGCTTGTTACCTGACTTCAGGTTGATGAGATAAAATTCATATTCAAAACATTCCTCATGGAAAGGAGAAATTGGCTTCTCCCACATGGCCAGGAGATCATTTTGCTCCAGGGATATGCTGATATTTCTGGGAATATTCACTTTCTCTGCAAAAAGAAAACCAAACTGGTAAGTAGAGACAAGTTTAAATACTAAAAACTGGAGCATTTTGTAACCTGATAGTGTTTCCAAGTAGGACCTATAATTATTGAATTTATTTCCCTTTTTGGACTGAAAAGATAAGGATTTAGGAGGAATAACTACATTGCTGGTAATATTTATAGGAAAACAGTTTGGAAAATCCACTTAGAAGTTCTGGAAAATTATGTTACTGGTGAAAGAGAAATTTATTAAATTAATTTCCACAGAAGTATTAAATTAATGATAGAATGGTTAGAAAAATTTTATTTCCAGGAAAAAGAAAATGCAGATGTAGCCAGGAAAGTTACTGAAAAATGGGAAAAATTCAAAGGAATTCAGCTGCTGTTATGGGGATGATTTCTAAGAAGAAAATTTGGGATTTTTTCTCTTAGTGAAGTCATGAAAAAGAGAACTGTTATCTGTTTACCAAAAAAGAAAAAGGGATGGAAATAATGCAGGAAAGTAAATTTGTGTGGATGAAAGATGATAGCCAATTATGGCTGATATTTCCTTTTTTTCCATACTCTAATGCCTTCCTTTACAGGACAAGGTTAACTTGAACACCACGTATCTTATTCCTTTTAAAGAAAAGCTGCAAAATTAAGGGTAATAAAAACAGTGTTTTAAGGTATATTGACTAAATCAACTGAAAATTAATATTGGAAATAATGCTTTGGCTAACAAACAGAATAACTAATTGCCTGTACTAGCTTTTAGTTTTGCCATTCTATAATTTAAAATAGATAATTAAAATCAAATTTAGCTAAAACAATCCAGTTATTTCTTCCAATTCCCTTAAGATGACTATACAAAATCAACACATCCTTTCACCTGCATCAAGAACCACTCAATCCAACAGAACTTCCTCACATTCTGACAATCCTGCTAGATATTTTTGATATTTTTTTAAATGTATTCCTACTCACCAATGGCATTTTGGTTAAATAACTGCTGAAAAGGCTTGATTGCAGCACGTTTGCTGGAGCCATTAATGTGAATGACAATGAGCTTGTCAATCTCACCGGGTTTAATCTGAGTGCTTGAAAATGTGCACTCAGTATTCCTGCTCCACTTGTCTTTGGTGTAAGTGGGACATTCCTCCGTGTGTGTCTCATACCTAAATTAAAATGCTGGTGAGACAAGGTGGTCTTAAAGAAATTCAGTGCTGGCTGGAAAAGCAGCAAACACCAACCTGTAAAACAGGAAGTATTTGGTGTCTTCTGGAGCCCCTTGGCCAGGGAGCCAAGTGCAACGGAGAGAGACATTGCCAGGGATGGTGACATGAGTGACACAGGACAAGTTGGTGACAGAGGTCTCTGCAGCACCTGGAGAGGCAAGGAATTACAGAGCAGAAAGAAAACTGCACTGCAAAAATCATAACAAATTCCTGTTGGTAAAACACTTTGATTCCAGTTTGGGCCATTGTAGCTGTGTCTGTTGCATCCAATTCTCCTCCTTTTTGATTCCAGTTTGGGCCATTGTAGCTGTGTCTGTTTCATCCAATTCTTCTCCTTTTTGATTCCAGTTTGGGCCATTGTAGCTGTGTCTGTTGCATCCAGTTCTCCTCCTCATCACACAGCTCTGTGGCTTGGGAAGGATGCAGACTCCCAAGCAGAGTGAGTAAAGCTGTGCCACACAGCACCGTGTATTTCATGTAGAACAAGGCAACCATATCCTAGGTGCACCACGCTAGGTTAACTCAGCCTTAGCAAGGCATTGTTAGAAAATTTCATAGGTGTTACTGATATTTTGCACCTCCAGATTGTACTCCAGGCTCCACTGCAGTAGGGAAAGGTCTGGACTAAATCCTTTTGTAGCAGGTAGAGCGGAAAATACTGTACTTTTATTTTAAAGAACTAAACCTGTCCCCTTTTAATGTTTAGTCCACAGATTGGGGCAGAACACAAAAGCCAGCCCTTCCCTGGGTTTCCTTACCTGGCAGAGGTGGGAGGTTTCCCTCCACCCAGTCACTGCTCATCTGAAGGTCCTCCTGGAGGAGCAAGGTGCGCACGTGGGCAGAGAAGCCGTTGTGAAGCACCGCTGTTCGCACACTGTGAGTCCTCTTGGTGTCATACTTGAAACAGAAAATATCAAATAACCACAGGGGATGGGAGGCAGAATAAGGGACCTGCAAAGACTGAGCCAGACATTGGGGTGAGTTCAGTGAGTTGAGCTGAACGAGGAGCCAGTACTTAAAGCCAGGATCCATCCACCCCTCGAGATGAAAACTGCAATTCCCAAGGCTCGTCCCAGCAGAGCTGTGTCCGTAGGGATGGCTGAGAGGGAATCTCTGCAGTTCCCAAAGCATGGGCAAAGAGATCAGCAGGGATTTAGCCTTCTTAGGATCCTTGATTTATTTTTTCTCTTACCTCTTCAGGCACAGGGCTCAGGATTTTCACATCGTATCTAATGGTGGAGTTGTTTTGTTCCTGAGCAGGGTTTGGTTCCCAGTGTAACAGCACTTGTGCTAATGCAGAGACTGTGAGGGTGAAGTTAACAGGTGGCAAAACCTGAACTGGAAAGGAGAAAACAGAAATATTCATCCACGTCCAATCCAGTGAATTGTTTAGAGCAATACCTGTTTGCAAGCAGTGAGCAATACAAGCAAATAATTTCATTCTCAACAGTTCCTTGTAAAATATTTCTAATATTTGACCAAAAAAAACCAAACCACTTTACATAACCAAAACCCCATCAAATAAGAGTTTATTAAAACTTAGCTTGAAAAATGAAATTTTTACAAGTTTCAACTTCAAAATTACTGTGGCATATTACATGTGGCTTGTTAATTAGGTTCAGAGTTTTCATCTTGGTCCTCATTGTCACAGAGACACATAAGAAACGGGGGTGATGGAGTGATCAACTGCATGAACAATTCTCACCCACATCAGCTTGCAGGAGAGGGCAATGTGGGGGCCTTTCAAAGAGAAGGTTGACAGCCACAAGAAGTTGCATGTGAGAGTAGAACCAAAATGATGAACAGAGGAATTAAGCACCAATAAAAGAAAACACAGAAGGATGGGAAGGATAATTTAAAATGACAGGGCAAGAAGGATTCCTGGAGCTCTCTTGGAAATGAGGAGGATCTCAAGCTGGGGGAAATGTTAGCATATAAATAGCAGGGCAGTGAAATAATCAATCTGCTCCCCTCCAGTTCTTCAGAGCCTGCTCTCCCTTATTTGCCAAACCCCAGGCAGCTGAGGGCCATCAGCACCCCTGGCAGTGCCCAAGGCCAGGTTGGATGTGACTCTGAGCACCCTAGGACAGTGGAAGGTGTCCCTGCCCATGGCAGGGGGTGGGACTGGATGGGCTTTAAGGTCCCTTCCAACCCAATCCATTCTGGGATTCCATGACCAGCCCCCAATTCTCTTCTCCTGTGATTCCAACCTTTGATGCCCAGGTGTTCACATTACAGTAGGAAAACTGCCTCATAAAGGCTCAGAAAACCCCAACACAAGTTGTGTCCCCATGACTGGAGATTCTTTCCTCCCACAGGAAACCAGGCACCAACTGGGAACAATCTGGGACAGGGCACAGTCCCAGGAAGCAGGACAGCAATGGTCACCCCTGCTCCTGGGCCCCTGGCACGCCAGGGACTGCTTTATCCACGTGTAGAACAGTGCCCAGCACAAAGAGGGACCTTGGGCACCCACCACAGCTCTGCCCTGGCAGCTGGAAACTCCTCACCTCCTGCACCTTGAGGTGTGTTTGTTGTCCAGAGGAGGAGCAGGAAAACGGGCATCCCACTGGCCATCATCTCTGGGTGGTGGATGGGCACAGGCAGGCATCAGCACACCAGCCTTGGCACCATTTTACAGGAGCTAAAAATGAACAGAAGCCCAAGGCTTAAACACCCAAACCATGGATCATGATCTATCCCCATGATCAAAGGAGTGAAACTGCTGCCTTACAGGGATAGACTCTTCTTTTCTTGCAGGAAAATGCTTCTTGTGGGAGCTAAATTTAATATAGGTACCACTGAGCACATTTCATCTTGCTCCCTTTGCCAGCCCTCTCTGAAAAGCTGCTGCTTTCAAACCTTCATGTGGGGATGTTCAGGGCATCCATGGAATTAGAGCATTTCTCCATGGAAGGTGAGTCAGGTTCATGTAGACTGGCTTTGGGGAGAGTCCCATTTCCTCCAAGAACAGAAATAACCATATTTTCAGCTCCCATTCTATATAAAATAGCTGCTTTTAGCTGGATTTACTGTCTAGTTACTCCTCCAGTAAAGCTCTCTAAAGACAAAGTCACTGCTCACCTCAAGGCTAATTCTCCACTGTTAATTATTGGGTGTAAGAGAAACTGCTTTGTTTGTTTCTAATTTCAATGAACAACAATTTTTAATGCTTAAACCCAGCATTTTCCTATGGATTGTTTCATGAATTACTGGGAGAAAAAAAAATCTCTGTGTAATCATTCATGTATAACCTAATATAAAAATGGGCATTCAGAACAGCAGCTTTCCAAAATGTTCTTATTGAAGAGAAATGCACCCCCCCAGCCCAATCTCAGCACCTCCCTGGGGCACTTCAGCAATTGCTCACATGGAAAACATAATATTTTCCAATGGTAATGAGCAGGAATAACCCAGGGACTGGAAGCACTCCCACTGATCACAGCTGGAATAATTCTGCTGTACAGTAACTATTTCTCAAAATGCAGTCTGAGTGCTGAGTTCATTAAAATGACACATCATCTACAGTAGAGTGTGTTTTTAATGTCCAAGTCCCCTCATTATCTATATTCACATTTTGTGCCTCTCTGCTTTCCTGACAGCCCAAATGTGCACCAGGCCAGCTGAAACTCGGGAGTTTGCTAATGGATTGTTCCTGGGGAGCCAGGGTTTGATTTTGTGTATGGTGGGTTATGGGATGAAATCTTGGCCAGGCATTTTGGTTCTCCCAAATTGTAGCAAGTCACAGACAATGGGACAAACGTTCTTTACAGCACACATTTATGCCTGCACAAATTACTGGCATCAGGCTTTCTCTGCTGCTTCAAGAAACATCCTTTCATTTACCTGATGAGACTAGTAAATACTCTAATAACTTTTCTCTCTGTTTAGAAGTAAAAATTCATTATACTCACATCCTTGAAAATAAAAAACAACTTTGGGAAAGAAGCTTCATTAGTTTCACTGCTGAGAGCATTCAGTCTTTTTTGTTCTTAAAAAAAAGCAGTCACTTCAGTACATTATTTAAAAAAAAAATCTTTTAAAAGCCTAACATTTTGCAAGTGCTTAGCATTCACATCTGCTTGAATAATGTCAGTGTGTTGGTTTCAGGCATTATCATCATAACTACAACAGCTGACTCTCCCTTGGGTTTATTTAAAGTGGATTTGGCTACCTGTGGATTTTTTTTTTTAATCACTAAAAGTTGAGTGTTCTGATTTTTCTTTTCCTAATACTTTCAAAAAGATCCTAAAGATCTTTTTTTTTCTTTTTTTTTCTGCCTAAAAGCTTGCCTGTATTAGATCTTACATTTTCTGTGCAGCACGTTACTGAACTGAAACTGGATATAAAATGTTACTGTAATTCAGATGAGTCCTAAATTATTATCCTATTCTTTTCAGTTTATTTCTTCTTGCTTTGTTTTCCAAAATGCTATTTACCTTTTTCTTGCTGCCTGACTAAGATTACACCTTTTGGAAGCTGTATTTCTGCAGCTGTGTAAGACCACAACCCCTGAGAACAAACTGCAGTCTGTGATACCCTGTTTCATGGGAGAAATTGCTGAAAAAAGAATCAAAATAAGTGTATGCAAGTAAAGATGGTAACTAGAAGGCTACAAGAGGATTGTGCTCCTCACGAAAATGGATATGGTAAGTTTTCAGGACAAAGTTTTGATTATGTTTTGGTTATATAAATAATAAGCAGAGGGTAAAGGGGATATTCCCTTTGTGCAAGGAATATGTTCCTTTTAGAAGGACAGTAGAAATCCAAAGCACAAAAAACAGCCTCCTAAAAGTAATGATTTTCTCCCTTAATGTGTCCCAATACCTCACAAGCAACAAAGAAGCAGCAGATTGCAGGTGCTTTTCCCAGTGTAAACTGACTTGAAGAAGCAGGACCTTTGGAGTGTTCAAAGCAAGCACAAGGCAGACCCAAAGCACACCAGACACCCTGGGAGGTTACCTGGGCATCTCAGAGTCCTGGGAAGAGTTGGGTCTGTTTGTTCCCCGTCCTCTGGGTGCTCTCCCTGTGGGTTTCTTTTATAACTGCTGCCTTCCAAGTACCAACAGGGCTGGTACCTCAGAAGAGATGGCAGAGGACAAGCGAGATAAGCACGCCTTGAAAAAGGGAACTGTGGATTTAACCACAGGGTGGAAGGCTCCATACAGGCACAGTCCAGCCCAGAAATGGGGTTATTTTATTTATTGAGCATTAATTATATACAATGGTCTGAGAGTTCTCTGATGACTTTTCAAGAGCAGGAATGTGATGACTGCAAAGAAATAACCTACAGCCACACTGTTGATAATGTGTTCTTCCCCTAGAAAATCAAACCCAGTTTATTTAATGCCATCTTGTCCCAGGTTCTGGCCATACAGCCATGCAAACACCAGCAGCATTTTGGGAAGTCACCGGTACCAGAGCAAAACCAGCTTCCTAATATTGTGCTGAGAGCTTTGAGCTGAGATCTGTAGGGTTGGATAATTTCTGCCTTGCCCAGAGAAGCTGTGGATGCCCCGTCCCTGGAAGTGTTCAGGGTTGGATGGAGCTCGTGGAAGGTGTCCCTGCCCATGGCAGGCGGTTGGAACAAGGTCATCTTTAGGGTTCCTTCCAGCCCAACCCATTCCATGACTCTGTGATGGTAATGCAAGCTCACAAACAGGAGAGGGAACAGAATCCAGCCCGAGGGAAGATCCTGCAGAAAGTGGGGCCATATGTGATGGAGTTATAGGAAGGATGAGAAGGCGGCTAATGACTCACCCTCATTAACAACCTGGAATCCAAGTTATTGATGTGCAGGTGACACAGGCTTGGAGGGGCAGGTGCTTTGGGGCTCAGAACACAATTAAAGCTCCTTAAAAGCCAAATTGGTGAAAATGGGTGTAATTCAATGTGGCCAAGATCTCAGCTGCATTTAGACATTGTCAAGTGCACATTAATAGCTGCAAATAATCAATTATCACTCCTACCACTGATATCTGCTCCACAGAACAGGATGGGGTTTTGGGTCAGTGGAGGAATCCCCATTCCTGGAGCCATTTAAAGCTGTGTGGATGTGGCACTTGGGGACAGGGTTTGGTGGCGAGCCTGGCAGTGCTGGGGAGCAGCTGGACTTGATGATCTCAGAGGGCTTTTCCAAAATGATGACTTTGTGATTTCAATGATTCAAACATTTAAATGCTACCGAATTCCTTCTCATCAGGGGGAGAAGAAACTCATCAGTTCCATCCCAGTTATTTTGTCATTACCAAACTATGTATTTTTCCCCCTGCTATAACTCGTTTTAACTTCTTTTCTCTAAACCGAGACAAAGCCACGGTAAATATTTTATATCTTCTATTGAGTGCTGTGTCCAGTTCTGGCCCCTCAGTTTGGGAAGGATGTTGAGACACTTGAGCTCATCCAGAGGAGGCAACGAGGCTGGGGAGGGGCTGGGAACACAAACCCTGTGAGGAATCACTGAGGGAGCTGGGGGTGCTCAGCCTGGAGAAAAGGAGACTCTGGGGTGACCTCATCTCTCTCCACAGCTCCTGAAAGGTGGTTGTAGTCAGGTGGGG
>VXBC01003200.1:0-14071 GCA_013399945.1 Ploceus nigricollis | reverse complement strand
TGAGGCTGCAGGCGCCGCAGTTCCAGGCGCTCTTCACGCCGGGGCTGCGCAGCGTGGCCGGTGAGTGCGGGGCGAGGCCCCGAAAATGTCCCTGAGCGCAGCCCCGGGTGGTTCGGGTTGGGAGGGACCCTAAAGCCCACCCAGTGCCACCCCTGCCATGGCAGGGACACCTCCCACTGTCCCAGGCTGCTCCCAGCCCCAGTGTCCAGCCTGGCCTTGGGCACTGCCAGGGATCCAGGGGCAGCCACAGCTGCTCTGGGAGTTCCATCCCAGTCCCTTACCACCTTCACAGGGAAACATCACTCCTAAACCTGCCCTCCCTCACCTCATTGCCGTTCTCCCTTGCCCTGGCACTCCATGCCTTGGTGAAACGAGCGTTTTTCTGCTCCCAGAGCCTTCTCCAGGCCGAACACTCTCAGCCAGTCTCCAGGGACAGGTCAGAGCTCGCTTTCCCCTTTGTGGGCCGATTCCATCACGCTCTGTTGTTCCTAGAGAAATTTGGGCTCTGCTGTAAATAATCTGAATTCTTTTCCCTTGTCAGCCCCTGACTGTTCAAAATGATCCCCAGCTCAGAGTCCCCAGGACCAATTAGATATCTGCCAATAGTTAAGTTTTCAAAAAAGCTTCAGAAAAATAAATCAGAATGACAGGGAAAATACCTGTGGGTGCTCAGCTGTGCCACGAATTAGTGCACTTAGCATGAAGCTGTGAGTTATTTGCTGCTTCCTGCATATTTGAGTGTTTATTCCGACATCTTAATTTTGTGAGAAGGCAGGTTATGGCTGATTGTGCCATGGGTTTGTTACTGTTTGGTTTTCCTTCCCTTCCCAGAACTGTTTGAGAAGAAGAACTATGAGCTGAGAATAGCAGGAGGGGCTGTGAGGGATTTACTGAGCGGAGTGACACCACAAGACATCGATTTTGCCACCACAGCCACACCAGCAGAGATGAAGGAGATGTTCACAGCAGCTGGGGTTCGTCTGATCAATAACAAAGGAGAAAAACATGGAACCATCACTGCCAGGGTTGGTTTGGGATTTGTTTGGATCTTTTCTACCTGTCTGTGGATGTCCAGTAGAAAATTTGCTCTTTATTTGTTTAAGTATCACAGCAAGAGTTTAAATGAGACCCTACTTTAAAGCCTGGAGTGATTTTTTTTGATTATTCATTGTAGAATTCACGTAATTACCATATTTTAATACATGTAACCCATTCATGCTGCTGTGTCATCACCAGAAAAGATAATATTGGCTGCCCACACTTGATCCTAATGTTTCCTGCTCCTGATTTCCTCTCAAGTTCTGCTTCCTCTACCTTGCTCTTAGTCCATCTCCTGCAGGAAGATTTCTGCAGGCTCTGTAGAAAATAAATAATGTCAGGATTATTCTCAGAAGTTCCTATTTGTCAACTCTGCATGAAAACCCTGCACACGTTGCTGTGCATGTGTCCAGCCACTGTACACAAACACAGGGCTGAAAAAATGAGCAGCTTTTGCATTTCATTTCATAATTTCGTTTTTGTTGTGCTGAAGTAACGGTGTCTGTGGGATTTGCAGCTCCATGAACAGAATTTTGAAATTACCACTCTCCGAATAGATGTTGTCACCGATGGACGGCACGCAGAGGTGGAGTTCACCACTGACTGGCACAAGGATGCTGAGAGGAGGGACCTCACTGTCAACTCCATGTTTTTAGGTAAATTTGAAAAACTGTTACGTTGATGAAGCAGTGGGTTTGAGTTTTGCCACTGAGTTCTGTCCCTGTGTCAAAGATCTGTATAAATACATGAGATGATCTGACAGACCAGGTCAAACCACACAGCTTCTCATTCCAAATGAGAGTGGTTCATTGTGTCAGTCACATTTGTAAATTGATATTCTGTTTTTTCATTTCATCTAGGTTTGGATGGGACGCTCTATGATTTCTTTAATGGCTATGAAGACTTGAAAAACAAGAAAATCAGATTTGTGGGGAAGGCAGCTGAGAGAATACAAGAAGATTATTTAAGAATCCTGAGATACTTCAGGTAACAGGTTTTGTTTTTCCTTGATAAATAAACTGTATAAAGTTTCAAAAACATGCAAAAAGATACCAGTGATGTAAAAAGAGTTGTAGTTGTCATATTTCCTTTCCAACCTAAATGATTCTATGATTGTAAGTGGAATAGTTTTCTAATCTAACATCCAGGGGTTTTATTTGGCAGATTTTATGGAAGAATTGCAGAGAAACCTGGAGATCATGAACCTAATACACTGCAAGCAATTAAAGAAAATGCCAAAGGCTTGGCTGGAATATCAGGAGAAAGGATTTGGGTGGAACTGAAAAAAATTCTTCTTGGAAACCATGTCAATCATTTGGTTCAGCTTATGTATGAGCTGGATCTTGCCCAGTACATAGGTAAAGTGAAATGAAGTTTGATTTCCTACTCCTGTATCTTATACAGACAGAATTTTCTGGCAGATTGAGATCAAACTTGGGTTTACACAGAAATCAGATTTTATTTTTATCCTGTGGTAACAGCCACTTTTCTTATTAACACTTCTTTGCACTTTTTGTGTGTTTTTAGGGCTACCACTTGATGGGAATTTAGAGGAATTTGCCAGAGTCAGTAAAAACATCCAAAATCTGTCTCCAAAACCCATGACTGTCCTGACATCCTTGTTCAAGGGGAAGGATGATGTCACAAACCTGGACCTGAGGCTGAAAATCTCCAAGGAGGAAAAAAACCTTGGCCTTTTCTTGGTGAAGCACAGGAAGGAGTTAACCAAAGGCCCGGGGCCAGAACCACTTAGACCATACCAGGACTTCCTGATGGATGTGAGTGTAGTTCACATTGCTCCATTTGGGCTTCACAGTGAACTGAACTCATTTTAAGACATTCCTAAAAAACAAACCTACAATATTTTAGCAGTTCTGAGCACCCTGTGCTCTGGAGCAATTTTTGGGCTAATTTAAAAGTCAGTCAGGCTGAAAAATGTCACATTCAGTTTCTTGTGACCTTACCTGGGACTGCCAGTTTGCTGTGCTGTCCTGTTGAAATATGAAACAGGAGCTGGACCTCAAGGAGAATTTTGCTTTTTTCTGTGAAATTCAGCCCTGAATTGTGAATGGAAAATCAGTGCAATTCCTGGTGTTCCTTAGGCACCTGGGATGTTCTTGCACAGCACAGTGAGCTCATTTCCAGCTGAATTCTGCTGATACTGAGGGCAGGGATCAGTCCCCAGGGCCAGGCCTGTCTCCCACAGGAAAGGTGATGGATAGGGATTGCAGCTATTACCTGGGATTCAGGGAGTCTCCAAGGATCTCCCAGAGCCTGCAAGACTCAGTTTTAACACCTGTGAGGCAGGAGAGATCCTTGCTTCCATAGTCCCAGCTTGGCCAAGATCTTGCCTAACAAGGAGTAATGGGAATAGCACAGTGCTGAGCACACTGGTTCTGCTGTTTCATGCTGAAGCCTCTCTTTTTTCCTTTTTTCTCCTAGTCTAGGGAAGCTAACACCAGCTCCAAGATCTTTGAGCTGCTGAAGTACCAAGGAGAGGAACAGCTTTTGAAAGAAATGCAGGAATGGACTGTGCCCTCCTTCCCTGTCAGTGGCCACGATCTCAGGAAGATGGGTGTGTCCTCTGGGAAGGAAATTGGGACAGCACTGCAGCAGCTGAGGGATGAGTGGAAAAAGAGTGGATACCACATGGATAAAGAGGAACTGCTGAGCTGCCTGAAGAAGTTGTAAAGTGAATAATAACAGAACTGTTTGTGTCCTGATCCGAGTGGAACTGAGCTCCCAGGAAACTGAGCCTCTCTCAGCCAACTGAGCATTTGTCACATTTAACCTTTTCATTACTAATTCCTAACTTCTGCAAGGAGGGGTTTCATTTTGTAATAATGTAAAACATTGTTTGCCAAATTCCACCTTTTCAACCTCTCTTTGCTGTTCTTAGTGATAAATATTTACTATTTTATCATGACTTGGAGCATGAGAGGTGATGGCAAGATTTTTCTCCTTCTGAATGTTTATATCCAAAAAAACCCCCAAAATCCCCCCAAAAAGGTTGTTTGCATCCTCTAGATAAAATCATGGAGGGGTTTTTATGTGCCTAGGAGAATGTGTGGAAATAATAGGCTCTACCTTAACTCTTTTTGTACTTAAAGCTGGATATCAGATGGAAATAGTCACTGCAGTAGTTCCCAACAGCCTTGCCATGGAAAACCAGGCTCTTTTCTAGGACTATTTTATTTTCCAGAATTCCAGAATCAGTTTTAGGTTAAAAGGATGACTTGGCTGAGTGAGTATCATGAATTTTCAGTAGTTTTTCAGTAATTTATCACTGAGTAAACTAAATCCACAGCAAACTGGTGAAGGTTCTACATTGTATTTTCAACTTCAGGTGTGAGACAAACTATTAATGTTAATTAACATTAACAAGGGGAGATGCTCCTTGTCTTGGGAGTTTGGGGATTTGGAGCAGAGCTATTCCTGGTCTTTATGAATGTCTTCCTACCCCTGGGGTTTTTGGTGTGCTGTTAAAAAGTCTCTGGGAGCAGCTCTTGTGTGTATAAATCTTATTGCAGGTTGAAGTTTTCCTACAGAACCATGGTAACGAATAAAATCCTTTGGATTTTATTTTCCTTGGATATCATTTTGCAACACTAGATGGCAACACTGGAGCAATGCTGGAAAAATTCAGCATTTTGGGCTTTCACACAACTTCCCAGCTGCCTTTGATTTTCCTGGGATGTCTGGTCCTTTAAATAAATTATCCTGAAGGTGCTTGGGAATTTGTGGGAGCCAGCAAGGGAAGAGGGAAAGTGCTGTTTGTTAGTAAGGCAAATCTCACAAGAACAGGATGGTGCTTAATTGAATGAGGTGATTAAATTGAAGCCTCCTTTTGCAACTACTGAAATCTTGGGAGGGAGAGTGACAAAACTCAAGGCTGTAGAGAGTCCTTTCAAGATTTCACCAAAGTGCAGCTTTGGGGCAATGGCTGTGGAGGTGGAAAATATTAACACAACTTTTACCCAGCATTGCTGTCAGGGTCCAGCTCCCCTCAGAGAGAGGATTTTTAAGGAGAAAAATTTGAAATTTATAATCTTAGCATGGACCAAATGGATACTCTGGACAAAGTTTAGCAGGGAGATCTTCCCATGAGTGCTGAGCTTCAATTTCCAGCTGTTTGCCAGCCCTGAGAGGGGCTGGGTGTGCCTGGATCCAATCCTGCTCCCAGATTTAATTACTGATTTATATCTAAATGATTGTTCAGCTGTCAGGGAACCTTTGCACAACTCTGTCCCCCAGGATTAAGGATGACAACCCAAATCATGCATATGAACAGCAAGGAATGATTTATTTAAATTGATGCTGGTAATGATTACCCTGAAAAGACTTTAATCAGAATTATTTACTACACAGTATAGAGAGTTACAGCTGCTGTAGAGTGCACTATTAAATCAATCATTTCAAAGCCAGCTTAATTATTAGTAAGTAGAAATTGATGGGTTTAATTGGAGATTATTTGGCCAAGCTGGTCACTAAAAGCAGGGGGAGCCCCATTTCCTCCATCCCTCACTGATAACACAGAGGATCCTGTTACAAATCTCCAGGGCTCACAAAAACCAGCAAAAAACCAGATTATTCCACAAACACCTTCATGAACAGCCCTGCTTGGAATTCAGTGCAGGGAGCACCTGTGTTCCAACACCTCTTTAAAGATCAGCCCCTGCTTGAGTTTTCCCATTGGTCTAGTGAGCATTTCTGTTTATCTTCAAGAAAAATTAACCCCTAGGAAAATGAAAGGCATGAAATAAAAAATATTCACATATTTTAGGCAAGCAGTGCTAGTTTGGGATCTGGAAAAATGCTGGGTTTAAATAAACTTTCCTTTTCACAGTATGGGCTATTTAAATAGCTATTTAAATAGAAGAGATGAAGTCTAATACACATATGGTCAAGTAAAGTTCTCCAAGAGATTCCTTGACTAATTAAATGATATTCACAATGGGTTTTAATTACCTCTCCCCTCTCTCCCATGTTATTCCTTATCTTCCCTGCCCTGGGCCAGTTGAGCCAGCACAGACTTAGAAGTGAAACTTTTACTTTTTGCAGCCAAAAACTCACCATAAACCCAAACGTTTCCTTTTCCCACCCCAACAATCAGCAACACCAGGTGAGTTTTGAAACAAATTGAATTTTATTATTTGCAAATATTTGCAAGCCACAAGATTTGTCAGAAAAGTTGTCCCAAAAGGCAGAGAGAAGGAAGAGTTAAAGCAGAGACTGGGCTACCCCTGGAGCAGTTCACAGAGCAATTAAAGGTGACAAAGAGAGGAACAAATGAACTGCAGCACATCCAAAAATAGCATTAATAAAAAACAAATGAGTATCTGAAATATTTTAAACCCAGTGTACAAGTGGTTCTACCTATTTGTCAAAATGAACCTAAAATAAATGAAAACTTGCAAAGTAACAGGCTCTGGCTGGGGTGTTGGTGATGCTGCAGTGATGGCTTGAAAATGAGTCTGTGCTGTAAATCCTGTGATCCCTAAGTCGTGCCCATTGGATTAATTAATTAATTCCTGCAGGAAGCTACTCAGCCAATCAATGGGGTAAATGCAGAAAATATTCATCAAATCTGGTTTCCTTTGATTAGTTCTCCTAAGCAGTTGCTGTCTGTATTTTTCCATAATGATGTTCCAAATTTTCCCTAATTCCCACCAATAGTTTTCTCTTCTAAACAGAGAAAAGCATGGAAAATATGAACCAGTGTAAGGAACCATCCCAAACTCCACACCTTGGAGTGCTGGATATTCTGACAGCTCCCAGTAAGGACTGGATTCACCACCACAGGAAAATGGAAAGTGTCATGGACTCAATATAGCAAACACTGCACAGGTTTAGCACATGGAACAGCATCATCAAATGAAATTTAATTAGTGTTAATTTACTCCTGACTTACCTTGATTATGTTAGTTGACTATATACACATAACATCAAAAAAAATGCTTATTCTGGATTCAAACACTGCCATTTTTAACTGAGAATCCAAAAGACTCAGCCAAAACCCCAAAGAACTGAACCTCTAGAAGTTCAGTGACAGCTGAGAAAATCCTTTTGAAATTCCCTTTCCCAGCCCCCAGTGAATGCTCACACCAAGGCAGCAGAAGGTGCTGGGAGCACCCTCCAACTTCTTGCCACCACCAAGCCCCACTGAGGACCACAGGAACAACAGACAGGAGGGACTTTGAGGGGAAAAGGAACAAAATAACCCAAATGTAGAGCCCAGATGTGTTGTGTGTGCAGGGGTGAGGGAGAGCCAGGCCTGGTTCCAGTGGATTCACAAACACAGAGCATCCAGTCTCCCTCTCACACCAGTGCCTGGCTTTCCAAGCTTATAATGAATCATTATCAACATCCAGAATGTTTTCTGGATGAAAATGAGCCATCATCATCCTCTGTTTGCTCAGAGCCACATCCCAAATACTGCTTTTCACAGTTCACTGCCAAGTCAGGGCACTGCACATGGAATTAAAGGTGTCTAAGAAGAACAGAAGCAGCACAGAGGTAGAAAGTTTCAAAGAACTAAACCTGAGTTACACAATTAATATCTACATACCTGGCATGACAAATACCCAGCATAAAGTCCATGGTTTGGGGTGTTTTTCCAGCTGGAGGTACCACACTGCCATGGGAATCAGCTCCTGATGTGCCAGGCTTGGCCTTGGCCCTCAGCTGAAGTGATCTGTCCTTGCTACACCTGCCTGGAGCCTGACAGAGAACAAGCAACCAGTGGCTCATGTCTTAAACATGACTAGCTTAACATCACTGTGAAGAAATGAAGAGTGAATGATAAAAGCTTCACAAGAAAAAGAAGTGTTTATGTGTACAAGCACTAAAAAAAAATATCCATTGCCATCACCAAAGTGCATTCTGAGAGGAAAAAAACCCATAAATCAGTGGCAAAAGCTGCCCCAGACTGGCACCCAATTTGTGGAGCACAGACAAAATAAAAACCAAACCAAAAGCCAAGAAACCTCCCCACAAAAAAAGCACTGCCTGTATTCCTGTTTTATTTGGAAACTTTTGCTCTTTATAAGGTGATAATGTGAAATTTTACTTTATGATCTAAAAGTTACAATGAAATAATTAAAAGAGATTTTTCCTTCCCTTTGTCACAACAAGTACTACTTAAAAATCACCTCAGTGGGGTGTTTTAGAGTCCTTCCCAAATCCCTGGACACGTCCACTGGTAAATGAACCAGGAATAATTTGGGGAAGTGATTGAAGCACGCTGAACAGAACATGACAATGCTGTTTACCCTCTGGGACTGACCTGTGCACTTCTTATCAACAGTTTAAAATTTAAGACTTCTAAAGTCAAATGGACTAAACAGATGAGACAACTTGTAAGGAACAGATACTTCCCCATGGGGTCCATCCTGGGAGGCAGCTGCAATTCCAGCTTTTGCATATTCCAGCACTCAGAAACTCTCAGGCTGCTTCTCTCTTCCGTGGTTATTCAGCAAAAAGCTGAGAAACAGCATAAGCAGCAAACCTGAAGGACTTCAGAGAGTTAGAAACGGGGATTCTCAGCAAACCACGTGTAAGTGTATTATGGCAAACACTCCACAGCAGGTCACTGCTATCTACCATCCCGGGAATATTGCATCAATCGGACTCTGCTTATTGGGATTTTAGTTTGGTTTTAGTTTCCAACCCCCTTCCTTCACTGCAAGTGGGAATTACACAAGTCCAGTCTCAAGGCGTGTCCACGTGGATCAGAGATTTCCTGGTGTCCCACGTGGACCTTCATTCCCGGTGTCCCCTGGCACCCCCTCTGCAGAACAGTCCGGAGCTCCCGAGGAACAGCACGGGGAGCTGGGTGAGCCTGGTTCCCTGGGGATGGGAGCGTGGTTCCCGGGTTCCTGGGCTGAGGAAGCAGGAGCAGCACTGAGCAGGTGCCCCGGGGGTGTCACAGGCACAGCAGCGGCGAGCGGCCGCGCTCCGAGTCCTCGGCGTCCTCGGGAATGCGGGGCAGCAGCGCCGAGCGCGTCAGCCCCCAGAACTTGGGAGGGGACAGCTCCTTCCTGGTGGCCGTGAACTTCCAGCCCATGTGGCTCCCGCAGATCCTGCACTGGGCTATGGTCCAGGCGTACCTGCCCAGGGCACAGCAAAGCCTTGGTGAGGGAAAAGGCCTCTGGAAAATGCTTCAGCAGGTGACAATCCCCAAAGTGAATTTGGGCGACAATCCCCAGCTGGGTTTGGGTGACAATCCCCAAAGTGGGTTTGGGTGACAACCCCCAAAGTGGGTTTGGGTGACAATCCCCAGCTGCATTTGCAAAGAATCCTCAGGAATCCAGTGCCCAGCTCCCATCTAAAACCCTGCAGAACTTCAAAAAATTAAGACAAAACCCCCACAAACATCCCACCCGCAAAGCCCTCTCTTGCTTCTTCAAAGAGAGGAAGCAACCAAAGGTTTTTATTGTCCCAGAAATGCTGAGAGCCCTGAAGAGGGGTCACAAAACTTCTCAGAGTAAATTATTTAATGGCAATGAAAGTGATTTTTGCCCTGCTTTTCAAATAACAGGGTCTGCTGCACCTCCCACAGCAGCAGAGCTTTTCTCTAACAGTTTTATGAGGTAGAACATGAATATTTCAAAACCATCATAGAAGAGCTGAGAAAACACAGAAGGATGAGCAATATTAACTCCAGATATTAAAAGTCTCAAATTTTCTTTAGGGAATGTTAAAACATGTGGCAGAAATTCCAGACATCCTCCAAATCATTGCTCAGTTCTCTGTGATATTCCAGGAAAAAAATCCTGGATGCAAGACCTGTTATTTATTAGGGAAACTTTTACATCTAAACACTTAATTCTGTTACTGTCTCAGAGAGGCAGACTCATTATTAATTATTTATTATTAAAATAAAATCAAAGAATCAGATCAATACAAATATTAAGAGTTTTCATTTCATGTAACATTTATAAAAAAGTATTTCAGGAGATGAAGTGTATTTATATATTCTGGTTTTCACTTGCACTAAAGCTGTGTGAAAACAATTCTGGAAACACCTGTACTTTAAACAAAACTACACACAAAGAAATTTCCAGACAATTTGGTTTAAAGAGTTTAGATTCTAGACTATGTTTTAAAACCTTAATATTTCCCCATTTAAAAATATTAAATTCTGCAATATTTTTTGCGATTTTTCCATTTTATTCTGTATTTTGAATGTCTGAATTTACTTCCTTATTTTTTACATGAGCAAATTGATGACATATGCCTAAAAACCTTAATATTTACTATTCCACTCTCCCAGAAATAGCCAATTTGGGTAATTTTCTATTAAAATGTTGCTGCTCTTACCCAGGGAACCAGCTGTGCTCTGTGGAGGGCCGTCCACTGAGACTCAGGTTGGAGGCTTTATACACAGTGAGGGTTTCATGGATGTATCCATGGGGATTCACATAGGCTGCCATGGGCCCACACAAGGATAAGCTACAACACATAAAGACATAAAGAATTTTGTCAGAGCAAGGGAAAAAAAAAAAAAAAAAAAAAAAAACACCCCCCAAGGGGGGGAAATGTAAANNNNAAAAAAAAAAAAAAAACCAGCCCCAAAGGGTGGCAAATGTAAACAGAGGAAAAACTGCCAGCGAAGCTTAAAATATTTCAACAGAGCAAAATGTACAGAGAAGCTTAAAATATTTCAACAGAGCAAAAATTCAAGGCACTTTTTTCCCCCCCAGTTTTTGGAGGGAGAAAAAAAAATGCCTTGAATTATAGCATTAAAAACTGAAAGAAAATATAGATGCTGATTTAAAATATCATTGCTCAAATTTGCTTAGAACTGCAGAAAAGTACACGACAGACTCATCTTGTGTATTACTTTAAACATGAAGTTCCAAGAAAAGCAAGGAAAATGTAACTTTAAAAGTAAGCAAAAATGTTCATTTATTGCACCAACTTCTCAGCACCTTCTGTTAAAAGTTTATCATATTGACACAGCAGGAATTGTGGTGTCTGCAATCCATTATTTGATTAGGAGATAAGAAATGGCTTTTAATTACCCCATCAGCTCCTTATCACACTGATAAAGAAAAACTGTGGGGAGTCTCTGTTAACCCAAACCATCTTTTAACCTTCCCATTATCAGAGGGGCTGGGCTGATGGGAGTTAATCAAGATCAAAAGCAGTGACAAGGCTGACAGAAGCAGCAATTATTTGGGAAATGTAATCGTTGTTAAACACGGGAGATATTGTATAGGGCAAATAAAGAATGGGGCCAGTTATCAGGAATAATATTAAATTCTTCAAAGAAAAAAGGGATCACAACATTTATTGGCTTAAATAGGAACCTCCCCTGCATGCCAACATCCTGGGAGCCTTTTTGTATCCCCTAATTAGTGCACTTTAATTGGCTCTTGTGGCCTGTTGACACATAAATGAAGTGCTGAGAAATAAAATTTGGAGTACAAAAAACTTTATTCAGAAACACCAGGATGAAAAAGTCTTTATGTGACACATTTATACTTCAAATTGTTCAGTGCAAGGTGCTGGGGGTGTGGCACAACACCAATTTCTGTTCCAATATACCTGGAAATGCTGAGATTCCCAAACATTTTATTAAAAAAGCTCAAATATAAACTGTCTATAAATATTTACTTAAATTTTATTGGAGCTGTGGCAAACCCAGCAGTTTTAAGACTTAACCCAGCTTAATCTGCTTTGCTGGGCCCATGTTTCTGACCTAGGAGCTGCCCAAGATGAAGAGTAATAAACTCACCTGAATATTTCATTCTTGGTAGTTATTTCTGTGTCTTGGCATTGCTTACAACAGAGAGATGTGCACTGGGAAAGAGAAACAAAGAAGGTAATTTCATTAATTTCCAGATGCTTGTCAGCAGTGGGAAATTATAGATAATGTCTCTCCCTTTCTCTTTCTCCCAAAGAACAGACTTTGGACCAATTGCTTTGTTCAGCAGTCACTGATGTGGGCTATTTCTTCTAAGCATTTTACTTATTTAAACATTAATTATTATCTAAAAGACATAATAATTTTCATATTATCCCCTAACAGAAAGGTCCACACACAGAGAATTGGATCTGACTCCACAAAGATAATAAATGAGCCAACCTTTTAAGGTCTCTAAAGGCTAATTTAGAAAAAACAACCTTTGCTCTTCTGCAATACAGCACAGAAAAGGCAGATGAGACAAATGCAATCATTAAGTCTTTCTTAAATTTGAGGGTCCTGTAGATCAATGGGTTTAATTTCCTCACAAAAATAGGTAAAACATATTGATCTCTCTCCTGGAGATTATAACAGATTAATCCATCTTCCACAATTTCTACAAAGTAGAACTAAACAATTCATCACTGACAGTGCCCAGAAAAGAAGCATTTAAATCAGCTCAGCAGAACACTCCCATTCATTTTCATCATGTGCATTACCTGTACTTCTTTTTAAGGGTAATGCCTGTGAAATCCCCCCAAAATGAGCCACAGGATTTTGGAATAAAATGCTGCACTCAGGGACAGGGACAGTGCTCTTAAAACCTGGAGTTTGTGCTTCTGAGCCCCCTGAGCTGTGACACCACACACTCAAACCACTCCTCCCTCTCTCCTCTGCTCCCTTCAGAGGTTTTTCTTGGGTTTCAGCTGCTCCAGCTCCTCTCCTGGAGGTGCCCCTGCTCCTGCCCCACTCTGCTCACTGGAGATGAGGAAGGACAAGAGCTCTACTACTCAGCTCCTCTTCAGCCCCTCTTGAAGCTGCCCTGGCCTCTCTCTCCCTCCAGGAACCTTCCCCACCTCACTCACAGATTGCACTCCAATGCTCACACAGCCCTCAGAGTACAATTCAGCCACTCTTCCATTCCATAGCTCCACTTCCAAACCTCTCTAATGACTGCAATTAGCACTCCCAAGTGGAATTCACAGTGCTGCACCTGGGAGTCAGGAACATTCCTTAAAATAAGCATTGGTAACTGGGTTAACCACAGGGAAAGCTGATAAAAGTACAATATAATTCACTGGTATCAAAGGAAAATGGATCAGCTCTCAGGATCAGTTTTATTATTGGAAATTACATTCTGAACAGGCCAGGGCATCCTAAAAACTCTGGATCAAAGGGACTGGATTGGATAAAAATGCTGCAAAATAAACTGTAAAAAGCCATCATGCACTCCCCATTCTGACACTAACACAGAACAGTTAAACACATTTACAGACCAAAATGTCACATAATGATGAAGAGAACACCTCTTGGATATAGGCTAAAAAGCAACTTTAACTTGAATTTATGAGGCTACTTCAAGTTTTCCTGCCTCTTTGGAATTTATGGAAAACACATAATCACTGAACATGAACAGTTCTCAGCAGCACTTCAGTTTCAGGGTGTTTTCAGAGTTTCAACTCAGAAAAGACAAGTGAAATTTAGTCTGACTACAGCCTCAGGCAAACACCTGCCCATTTTGTCCCAGCATTTGGAAGAGATGCTTTCTGTCTCCTTTCTTTAAATTTCTGGTGCATGAATTTGGGAAGAGGATCACTATTAAAATGACCCTCAGGTTCACTTTTCTCCAGAAACAGGCAAGAATTTAATGACACTACTCTTTAGGCAAACAGGCAAAAAAGTCCCACTGCTCTGTGTCCATTAGACAAACACAGTACTGTTATTTAGAAAATATAAATTATTACCAAGAACTATCCTACATAAAAATAGAACATTTAGAACATTACAAGGCCATGGCAATGGAAAGAAGGGAAGGGAAGGGAAACAAGTTTTTTAACATCTTAACAAGGAATTGCCTAAGAAATAAATGTCTTTTACAAAAAAAAAATCTGTTTAGTCCAATCTTTAGATTTATTCTCAATACTACAAAGATTTTGCTACGAAATCCAAAAGTTCCCATGGCAAAATGATGCTTGATCATGGTGTCAGTGTGGGGCTGTGATGGTTGTTAACAACACTGGACTTCTAGCACCACCTCTTGGCTAAAAAAGTGCTGTGCCACACTGAAATACTTCTGAGAAAAGCAAATAAAATTATATATTATATATTATACACTATAATATA
>VXBC01003199.1:253348-264064 GCA_013399945.1 Ploceus nigricollis | reverse complement strand
TATATTATTTTATATATATTCTTATTATGAATATTCTTATAATGAAAATATGGTGTGATATGTGTATAAAAATATTGAAAATGCTTTCATGAAAGCTGGAAGAATATATGCTAAATATCATTAAAGAAATGTATAGCTAATACATATAAATTCTCTGGAAGTTCAAGAACTCTGTTTTTGTTTTTTAATTTGAATTTATGCCATTTTTCTGTGGATACAGAAATTGCAAATTACAAATTGTGGAAGTAATGAATGTGTTTTTTCCAGTTATTAAAGATCATTGTAAGTGTATAATTACTGGTGATTTATGTGATTGCCTATAAAATGCAAGAGAAAGGGGGAGGAAAACTGTGTTTATTCCTTGCATTTGCTACTCTTAATCGTGGTTTTGCCTCTTTTTCTCTGGAGACATAAAAACATAACCCATGCACCTATATTAGAAATTAATTTCTGTATAGAAGTTACACATTTGAACTGTGTGTCCTCCCCAGCCTGGAACAGTAAATTCCCATAGTTCTGTAGGTTTGTGAGGAGAAATCTGAGAGGTGTGACACCAACCTCAGCTCCTCCTGCAATTATTGCAATTTAACTGCTCAGGACAGGAACGTTGAGTTGATGCCTTGAGAAGGCTGACCTAGAGCAGAGGCTGGACAGAGCTAAAGAATAAAGCAGGGATTTATTCAAAGGATCTCCTCCATGGATCCACCTTGGGCAGCACAAGAGCCCAGCCAGGGCTGCACCCAAGAGGAACCAAAATGGTCCCAAAATGCACGGCCGCTCACGGGGGCTCTCCCTTTGATCAGCTCTGCTCCATTTGCATCTTGCAGTTCATTGTCCAGTTCCAGCTTTAGCCCATGCAGTCCCATCCTGCTTGTTTTTCTCTCTCCAGCCCACGTTGTTTGTGCTCCTGGGCCTGAGATTTGGGTCATTTGTCCTTGGTGCCCAGCTGGAGAAGGAATTGTTTTGTCTCCCTGCTCTGTGCAGAGAGCTCACCATCCCCTAATGTGAAGCTCAGACCCACACACTAAAGCAGCACAGAACCTGAAAAATAGAAAAACTAAACTTGAGGCATCAGAGTGATTAATTGCAAGCAGCTGCTCAAAGCTCTGGAGTCATCTCCTGAAATCCTCCACTCTTACAGGTAAAGCAGGGATCTTGTGTAGCTGTAGGTACAAACCAGGGTGTCCCACAACCACAAAACCATTGCAGGATTTCTATCCAGAGGATGTTTTAGTATTAATATGGTCTCATAACTTGGTAAAATATATCTTGGCTTCTGTTTGGTAACATCACATGAATTCTGAGGTGAATTTGTTCTAAATTAGGCTGCACTCCTGTTATGGTTTTGCATGGAAGACATCTATGGAAATAATTTGGGAGAAGGGCTTAGAGAGGGTTTGTAATAGTTTTTCACTTGAAGCTATTAAAATATATAAAAGTTGTCAATTCATTTCACTAACTAGTTTAAAAGTCANTTGGAAGTTAAATGCTATGATATTAAAGAGTACTGCCCCACATGTTTTCCCAGAACATTAAAAGAACTACTTGAAGTTCTATAGTATTCCTCAAACATCTTAATACATCTGGAAAATACAGTCTATTAACCTGTCCTGTAATCAACCTTCCTTTGACAGATAGATATTCTATGAAATCCTTTGATCAATAGCACTTTAGATGTGGGTGTGTCTATCTCCTTTAACCAGTCAATAGATGTGGGAGAGCTAAAATAATTCAGGGTGAATTTTACAAAACAAGGTTTGTTCTGCAGTGCTTAAAACAGTGCTGCATTTCTGCTATGGAGTTTATCCAGCTCAAGGGAAGAGAACAGAAGCATTTTTCTGGGTTTAGGCCAGCTTTATGGACAGTGTGGAAGCAATTTTGTAATTTACTGTCTTAACTTTCAGCCTAGCTTGACTTTGGTTCTTTCAGCAGTTTCCTTGCTGTAGTGAGAACTCTTAATTCTTATTTCTGTAACTCTTAAGCTCTGCATAACAGCAGAGCTTATGTCTTATTTTGCTTTCTTCAGTGTTCCACAGAGAGAATATCCAAGTATTAGATATTAATTGTTTGCTATGGCAAACTATTGTGCTGAATACTGGGCATTATTTATACACCTACAAAATTCTTTGTTATCCCTCCCTTGCTATATGATCTATCTGTTCCAGGAAAGCCTACTTCTAAAAGCAGAATTTTTCCTTTTGGTATAATGGCATTTTGCTATGTCACAAACTGTAGTTATTTCAGACTTTGTTTTGAAGAAAAAGCTTCATTTCTTGACTGGAGAAGACAACAAGGAATTTTATGCAGGTCAGAACGTGGCAGTGTTGTTTGGCAGCTGTTTCTGGTGAAGTCTCCAGAAAGCAGGTGGTGAACCCTCAGAAAAGGGAGATAACCTCCCTATTTCTGATCATAATGCTCTGGCCAAGCTGTCACAGGGAGTGAAATATTTATGATGTGAGCTTTTCCTCGGAGTTAAAATCAATCATAGGTGCTCAGTTTTGGTGTTTTCTTTCATATTCTGGGTTTAAGAGAATAAGGAAATCTGTGACAATGCCTATCAGAACAAGCCTGGGGACATGTGAGGAATAGAGAGTGCAGATGTTGCAAGTTAAATATCTGGTTATTTTGTTTGCATTATTTCTTCATGGGATTATGGCACCTACGTAGCAACACAGGCAGGAAATTAGGCCAGTACTGTCATATTTGGATATTTGTTGCAAATAAACACAATCCATAATCAGAGTTCACTCATTATAGGTATTTAGAATGAACTGTTGGCTGAAGCTAAAATATTTACCTACCAATACACACATAGGTTTTTAACCTTTATGTTTTCCTGAATGAATCAGTAAGAAAATAAGCCTACAGTTATTTTTTTTAATTTTGAGATTACCTCAGTGTACCTCTGTGTTACACCTAGTTTGAGTGTGGAGTGAATATTCTTACAAAAATTTTAACACTCTCTGTCAAAAACTTTTCTTTTTTTTTTTTTTTTGTCAGGGGAAGACTTCTAATCTCAAAACTGTACAAGGAGATTATCTGCCAGCAGGTAACTTCAGCAGGTAGGAAACTTATCTTTGCTTTTTTTGTTTCTGTGAACATTTAGTCTTTGGAAGACTTGAAGTGATCAATAAGAAAAACCCACCATCAAAAAACATTTATGATTCTGTTTTGGTTTAGGATTGTAGTCTCTTGAGGCATTTATGATGGGGACATTGTAATATGCTGTAAAATATTTCACATTATGAACAAGAATCCCAAATGGAATCAAATGTATTTGCACTACATTTTTGGACTTATTTATGGCTCACAAGAGAACCCTGCTATGACTTCAGTAAGAATAGGGGTTGAATAGCTTTTGTTTAAAATATCATGCTCATGCTCACGTTCAATCACAGCATTTCAATTATATTTTTTTCTAAATCTATTAAAAATATATCCAGTTATAAAAATGTCTTCTATCAGACTTGTATGTTGCAACAACCAGTCTCAACACGTGTGTTTTCAAAATGTTTTTCTCTTGAGAATTTTTTCCATAGAAAATGAAGAAAACTCCCATAATAAGGATTATTCAGGTTGCTAACACCTCACAGGGTCAATTGTTTGATAATAAAAGAAAGGTGGGGGGTGGATGAGGAAATGTGAGCTGAGCTGCTAAATGAGATGCTTATTTATTGGGTTTTGGGGCAAATTTGACATCTGATTTACGGCTGCTCTTTATGCCATTGTTGTCTGGTTCATAGTTATTTCTTAGTATGTTACAAAAAAGGTAAAAAGTTTATTTCACTGTGCATTCCCCTCCCTCCCGCCAGCCCCCAGTAAATTCTTGTCTAACCACTTCCCCAGCACAGACACATCTGGCTCTTCATCCCAAATCCCACTGAATCGAGCATTGTGTGTGTGCAGACTGACTCTAATTAGATCATACACCACCAAACCATCCCACAGGTGGAGCAGTGTTTGCTGTGGTCAGGAAAGAGGGAGATAAAGGAAGAGCAGGGCTCCCAGGGCATTCCTGTCATAAGTGCTGTGCAGCACAGCCCCTGTAATCCTCCTGAGCCTGCTCTCACAGGCTGGAGTGTGAAAAGTGCCAGGGCTTCTCTGGAATGCCAAGACATGAGCTCATGTCTGCAGGGAATGGAGATCCTGCTTTGGAAAACAGGGATCCTGGTTTAGAGAGCAGGGATCCTGCTTTGGAGAGCAGGATCCTGCTTTGGAGAACAGGGATCCTGCTTTGGGAACAGGGATCCTGCTTTGGGAATGGGGATCCTGGTTTGGAGAGCAGGGATCCTGCTTTGGGAACAGAGATCCTGCTTGGGGAACAGGGATCCTGCTTTGGAGAGCAGAGATCCTGCTTTAGAGAGTAGGGATCCTGCTTTGGGAACAGGGATCCTGCTTTGGAGAGCAGGGATCCTGCTTTGGGAACAGGGATCCTGGTTTGGAGAGTAGGGATCCTGCTTTGGAGAGCAGGGATCCTGCTTTGGGAACAGGGATCCTGCTTTGGAGAGCAGGGATCCTGCTTTGGATCTGGGATCTGGTGCTTTGGCTCTGATTTCCATACAAAGCATCTTCTTTTGCATGCCATTAAAGGATAGTTACATATCTCTGTGATATTTATATTACAGAGATATAGAACTAGATAGTATTTATAACTAGATAGTATAGATAGATAGATAGATAGATAGATAGATAGATAGATAGATAGATAGATAGATAGATAGGTATAGATAGTCTTTATACTACTCTATACTACTCTCTGTGTATTTATAGCTACACAGAGAGGTTTAGGTGAATTCCAAATACCCAGAAGTTGCAGAGTTTAGATTTAGTACCAAACCTCGTAGCTCTTCATGTAGCAAGGCCTGCACTGCTTATCTGAGATTCTTCATCAAGAAGTGGCATTGTTTCATTAATATAATTATTGCACTGACTTGAAATTTTGATTAGCATTTCCCTGCAATGGCCTGATTTTCCTTATTGTAGGAAATGGAAAGACAGAAACTTCCACAGATACTGCAGGGTTTGATTTGCAGCCTTGGAAGAAGCTTGGGTTGATGTGAAAATAAAAGTACACAGACAATAAGCAGAAAAACTATAAACTTATATAAGTTTCTATAGTTGTAACTAAGAATATGCCTTTAAGTGAGTGAGAAACTGTTTTGGGTAAGATGGTGAAGGGTTTATAGTGTAGGAGTGTAATTGTATAAGAGTTCAGATGTTATGATAGAAGCACATGTGTGTACATTTAATAGCAGCCCATTGGATAAAAGTATCCACAGTGCAGCAGAATTAAAGGTGATAGGTTGGAAAAACAAAATAAACTTTGTGGCAGCTTTCCATTGGATTAGAATGTGATATATTGGCTTATAGTGAAAAAACTTGTGACTACTCTGAGCTATGGCTGAGTTCTTACTCTGAAATCTCACAGCCTCTGAGGCTGATGTTCATCTGAGCAATAAATCATTTTTAGCCCAACAGTGGTCCCCTCCCTTCAAATAAGGCATTGATAATAATACTTATCAATTACAACTGAAAAGTTAACTTGGAACATGTAGCTGAAAGAATCGAGACTTGCATTTGGAAATGGAGTTCATTTTTTCTGTTTTAATGCAGACACAAATGTGTGTATAGATTTGTGCATGGTATGCACCTATTTAAAACAACAAAGAACATCCCACTTTCATAGTTTCCAGTTCTGAAATACATTGCAAGATTGTAAACTTGAATTTTCACTTTATCTATATAGTTATCTCTGAAAAATAAACTTTCTTTGTGGTCTGTGTGCCTGTTTTGGGTTGTGTATTTCACCTTTTACAGAAAACTGTCCCTTAACAAGTTTTACTTTAAATTAATTTGTTCTATAGGAAGGGATTTAACCACAGTCATGCTCTGGATCAGGGATACTTGAAGGACTGCATGAAGTGTTTAAATTTTCTTCTGAATCAAAAAGTACATTTAAAAGATCTAGTGTTTTGCTATTCTTGTTCTATGTGGTCGTTGATATAGAAAATAGTTTGGATCTTTCCTGAATACATTAGGCTCTGTCTAGCAATAGATGGATTGATTTTATCTAATTTTTATTTCCTCCTGGATGCTGTAATCTGAAGGGACAATAGAGACGTAGAAAGAAAAATTAAATTGCTTAGAATGAATACTTGTTTTCTCTCTCTTAAAATAATCCTTTTAGTAAGTTAAATTATAAAGGCTACAGAGCTCTCAGTATGTGGATGTTGTGGCAATAATACAGCCGTATTTGGCAATAATACAGCATGAAGCACTCCCCAAGTGCTCTGCATGGGTTTTTTTAACAGTTCTACCTTCCCTCTGGAGATATTCCTTTGGGTCCTTTGCTCTGGGCTGCAGAAGGTCCTGGGTCAGGGTGGTCCTAAGGCTGAGCACATCTTGTTTTTCAGCTCTGAGCCATTTCAGGTTCTGAGATGTGCTGGTCTAAGGCGTGGCTGTGGCTGTCTCTTGTGAAGTGATGCAAAATAAAATCACAGCGTGCACACAACTGAAATGTAGTTCCCATTTTGGTATGTTTGAAAAGCCAAAAAAAAAAATTTTAAAAAAGGGTGCAAAGTGTAAGTACTGCATTTAACAAAGGCAGTGCTGTGCATAATGATAATCCTTATCTACAGAACATCTAAAGGTGTCAGCAATTATATTTGAATAGAAAATATTAAATAAACTATTACATCNATTAATTAATCTTAATAATATTAATAACTCAATATTTTGTTTTCAATAACAACATCTATGGTATTTCAAACCCATCCTTACTTTCTTTCAAGCCAAAAATTCTTGGATAAATTATAGGAGTTCTCAGACAGCGTCTTGGTCTAGCAAAGACTCACCCAGAGGCTCCAGAGAGCCCAGGAGTGAATGCTGCTGGTCCTGCAGCACTCAGAGCACTTTGGTGGGCTGTGTTTGGCTGGCTCACATGTGATCTGGGGGCAGAACATCTTATTTGTGGTTGGAGAACATCAGGTGTCCTGCTGGTCTGAGGAAAGGATCCAGTCCCCAGACTGTAGGGTGAAATGGAGTTTGGGAAGTGGGGATGGCTGAGATGTTTGCCTCGGCAGTGCTTCTCTAAATCTAAATTAAAAGGTAGATGCAGCCAAATGATTGCTGAGAATCAACTGTTTAATTTGCATCCTTAACTTGCACATATTTTTGCAGGTATACGGAGGTGACAAAGACACAGGGGAAGTACTTCTTTATTAACAGAAGAGAACTGGGAAATTATTCTGAGAATCAATCCAGAGCTATTATGGAAAGACTAAGTAAGTGATGACTTTAAATTCAATTATTATCTCGTTCAGCATTAAGTGATTTTAGGTTTTCACTCAGAAAAAAATGGGCTTTTGCAGCTTTGTTGTTGACCCTCAGGATTCCCACAGGGATCAACATGTACCACATCAGAGGCACAGTGATGTCCCCTGTGCAAGGGGACACATGCCAGGTAGAGCTGTGCTCAGACATCTGAGACCCAGCCACCACAGTGATGTGCAGGAGAATCCTGGGATGTGCAGGAGAATCCTCCCAGGAGTGGTGACAATGGAACAATCCCTGGTACAAGCTTGCACTGGCACTTCTCCTCTGTAGGTAGTTAAGGACCATGATGGGCTTAGCCCCTCTCAAGGTGCCTCTGAGTCAGAGAGCAGCTGATTTATCTCCTGCCATGTTATCTTAGCTCATTCCTGACATAGCCAGCATATTTTGTGGTGAAAACAACGTGTAAAAAAATCTCTTTATTCCATCCTTCATCTGACCAGATGATCGTATAGTATAACTTTCTTAATTAATTGGAATTTTGTATCAGAGACGAATACATTCAGTTTTGAAAATGTATTCCCTTTCGTGCCTCTTCATGCAACAGCTTTTACAAAAGTGACAAATTATTTGCACATTCATGATAACCGTAATGCTTCCTTCTTGTACGTGGTAGTTCTGATAGGACTTCCTATTCTGTAGCCAATTCTCGTGCAGAGACATCTGTAAACTACAGAGTCAGTCAGATTTTGTCAGCTTAGGCACAAAGTTGGTTAGACTGCAGCTTCTGTGTAAATTTCCTTATTTTCTGTAAGTAGATGTCTTTCCTTAGTCATTGTTAGATCAGTAAAATCTGTCTCTAGGGAAGCCTGGTAGAACCTACTTCCAGTCTGATCTATGCTCAGGTACGAATACTGGAAAAATAGAATTAATAGATACATTAGAGAATTAAAATTTCTATCAAATTGCTCTTGAAGCACCATAATTCATAAGAGCTAGCTAGTGATCATTCTAGCTATAGGTTAAAATTCAATTGCTTCAAAAGCAGTTGATAGAATCTGTCCCCATTCCTGGAGCTCTTTACTGAAAATCTCTTTAAGTTCATGACAAATTTCACTTTTCTTTCTGGGAGTGTTTTTCATTTCTAGCAAACCACAAAATTTTGTCCAAAATTAATTTTTAAATTGCATTCAGGTCTATATCTATGTTTGAGTATAGTTATGAATGTCATTTTTGTCAGTAGTTCTGTTTTGTGCTTCTTCAGAATCAGGTGTCCATGGGAATATTTATTTCAGCCAGGTCAAAATATTAAATTGTTGTCTAACAAAGCCCAGGTGAACTGAAAAGTGATACATGAGACCTCCTAAGTCAATTATAATAAATAGCACACGCTAAGTGAGATCTGTTGGAGGGGTAAAATAATCTAATAAACAAATACTTTCATATACTTGAAAGCAGCTTCTTGATGAATTCAACAAATATGTGGTAATATCAGAAAGAAATTGTAGCTGTACTTTTAAAATACTCTGTGATGTCTTGGGCTCTTCATCCCTTCACCAGTGAGGCTCTTTGTTTCATTCTGCTTGTCCCTTTGTTTTGGTTCATGGAAAAACACTTTCCCCAGTCCAGGGTCACATTGTTACAGTACTTTGGTAGAGTGGTTGATCAGTATTTTCAAAATTGTTTTGGTAGGTAATTGTTACATGCCTGATTTCTGTAGTTTAATTTGATTTCTCTGAATTGAGATTAACCACTGAGAGCTCCACCTCTAGTGTCATATTTATGTCCACAGTTGACCAACCTAGTGGCACTCTGCAGTGNTTATATTATATTATGTTATGTTAATAATAACACTTCTGCCCTATCAATACTGTAAAGAGTGGAAGTCTATTCTTGCAGGCCATTAGTATCAGGCTTGTTTCAAGTAGATCTGCTCAAAGTCATGTTGCAGGACACACAGCATTGCGTGCTGGATTGTTGCCACTACTGAGTGCTTGGGCTGGGGATGGGCATGTGCAGGGTCTGCACACTCACACAAACCTGTTTCACACTGAACAGAAACCCAAAGCTTTCAAATGCTTCTCATATCTCAGAGGGCAGAATCATGTGGAGGTTATCAAATCCTAGATTGCCCTTTCTGGACAGAGAACAGGACAACCACACTGCATGTCTATGGTGTGAAACTGCTAAGGTGTGTTTAGGAGTAAAGATACCCTTCATATAAACACTTCCAGATGCTTTAAGGGACTATTCCTCATGCTCAGATGCTCAGTTCAGAGCCCACAGAGGTGGCTGTGCTCAGAATTTTGCCCAGAGATTCCTATACAAACCCCAGTGTCTGCTAGAGGTACAATCCTGCCCTTGGAAAGATACCTGTCACTTTACAGCTTTTGTGTATTACAGACTTCATCATATTAGTACGTACTCATTGCAGAAAAAACAAACTTGCTGCTTTGCTTTTCCAATTACGCCTGACTTGTTCTACTTTTATCTGCTAGATTAAACATTGCTTTTAATGGGGAGCCAGTGCTCCACTCAGAGTCAGTGCAGCCCGTGCTTTTGTAGGTGAATGATCCCACATTTTACAGGAGGAGTCTCTGGGGACAGACCCCTTGTTTCTCTTGTTGAAACAACAGGGATTGCTACCTCTCAGCCCTTCTGTTCCTGGGATCTGTGGCTTTATTAAGGTTCAAAGGAAAGATTATTTATTTATTTTCTCCACACATAAAAGACACATAAAACAAGTTGTAAAAATAAAGCAGGACCTCTATGATCTTATTTACACTTTGATCTTTTCTTGATGGTTTCTTGAAGTTCATGTCAGTTTCTTTACTATTCTGTGTGTAACACACACAATCTTTTCCTGCATGTTTCCTTGCCGGTGTGTTTGCTTTTATTCAACACACTGTTTGCTCCAACTCTTCTTGCTTTTGGTAACATTTTAATGTTGTAGTTGAGATACTCAANAAACACTTTCCCCAGTCCAGGGTCACATTGTTACAGTACTTTGGTAGAGTGGTTGATCAGTATTTTCAAAATTGTTTTGGTAGGTAATTGTTACATGCCTGATTTCTGTAGTTTAATTTGATTTCTCTGAATTGAGATTAACCACTGAGAGCTCCACCTCTAGTGTCATATTTATGTCCACAGTTGACCAACCTAGTGGCACCCTGCAATGGCTGAAAGAATTGGGATTGTTCAGCCTGGAAAAAAGGCTTTGGGTGTAAGCTTCCAGGAATTTACAGTGAAAATGTATAACTGCCAGATTCCATTCGTTTCATCCCAGGTTGTGTCTTTTTGTCAATATTTTACCATTGCTTAGTTTCTGTTGCTGTTCTTAATTTTTGCAGTAGTTTCCCCTATGGTGTTTTACTAAGAATTTCACTGGGGAGATGTTTTAACTTTGCAACAATCTATTATTATTATTATTATTATTATTATTAT
>VXBC01003199.1:206977-253145 GCA_013399945.1 Ploceus nigricollis | reverse complement strand
AGACTTCATCATATTAGTACGTACTCATTGCAGAAAAAACAAACTTGCTGCTTTGCTTTTCCAATTACGCCTGACTTGTTCTACTTTTATCTGCTAGATTAAACATTGCTTTTAATGGGGAGCCAGTGCTCCACTCAGAGTCAGTGCAGCCCGTGCTTTTGTAGGTGAATGATCCCACATTTTACAGGAGGAGTCTCTGGGGACAGACCCCTTGTTTCTCTTGTTGAAACAACAGGGATTGCTACCTCTCAGCCCTTCTGTTCCTGGGATCTGTGGCTTTATTAAGGTTCAAAGGAAAGATTATTTATTTATTTTCTCCACACATAAAAGACACATAAAACAAGTTGTAAAAATAAAGCAGGACCTCTATGATCTTATTTACACTTTGATCTTTTCTTGATGGTTTCTTGAAGTTCATGTCAGTTTCTTTACTATTCTGTGTGTAACACACACAATCTTTTCCTGCATGTTTCCTTGCCGGTGTGTTTGCTTTTATTCAACACACTGTTTGCTCCAACTCTTCTTGCTTTTGGTAACATTTTAATGTCGTAGTTGAGATACTCAAAATACAAAGCAACACTCCATTTTCAGAAGGCTTCAAACCTGGTTTTATTCTAGCATGCATGCTTTTTATACATTCTTACAAACTCCTAAGTTTACACTTTACTCATTGGTCAGGAAAGACAAACAAAGTGCTCATTGGAACAGGCAGTTGCAGGTTTCTCTTATTCCTCCTTCTTTCTTTCTTGGTTTCTGTGTCAACGACCTTGGTAGGAAATTCTTTCAGGGGTAAACATGGATCCTCTTTTCAAACTTCTCTCTGGCTCACAGAAGTCACTGTAAAACCTCCTCCACATTTTAATGCTTGCCATCTTCAGTCCTACACTCAATGTGGAAAAACTCAGCTTGGTCTAGCAGGGAGACAAGGAGGCATTTGGCAATCCCACCTCCTCCCACTGGGGAGCTGCTTCTCCTCCCCTTTTATTTCTCCCTTGTCTCCACCTGTTTTCCATCCCCTTGTTCAGAGTACAATAATGGATTGGACATCCCTCTGGAGGTTTCAGTGGCCTGCTTGGCATTCAGGTCCTCTTCAGCTCAGCTCTCAGCTCCACTTCAAAGCAGGTCAGGGTTGGAGCCCTCTGCCCATAAATGCTGCCTGATAAAGCTTCCATGTCCTTCCACTCCGTGGTTCCAAACTTCCAGAGAGGTCAGCTTCTTGGAATCTGAAGTGCAGGGAACTCTCAGGACTTTGGGCCTGTAAGCCAAAGCTTAGAATTAAACCCAGGATTTTATCTGAGACCTTGGAGAAGGCTCCCAAACTGAGGTGCTAGAAGCGAGAATGTGGATTTATAGTTTAAAGCAAAACCCATTTTAAATTGGTGGCTGAAGTAGCTGTTGTGCTCACTGAAATTTCAATTGGCATGTCTCCATTATCTAACTGGATGGAGGAAAATGCACTATCCATTTTTTTTTTACTTTGTCTTTTATATATATATAAAATATGTAACTCAGTGATTCAACAACACTTAGAAACATGTTTATAGAAAACCTCAGATTTCAAACAATAAAATGCATTTTTTTCATATTGCTGCAGGCTGAAAAAGCAAGTAAGATTAAGTGAACAATAAATGAAACTTCAACTGTTAGGGTATTGTCTTTTTCTTTCCATGATCAATCATTACATACTTCAAATATAGATTTGAACTTAATATTGATTAATTCATAAGTATTGGAATACCAAGACAATTGGCATAACAATATGGAAAATATTGTTTGGTGTCTAGTTAATCTCCAATATTTAATATCCAATACTTCCCATCAGCATGTGGGTGGACTATTTAAAATACAGAAGCCTAAATGTTTGTGTACATACACCCTCCATTCTTGAGCTCAAATGAGAATTTATATTTTATATCTATATAAATTTTATATATTTTTCTACCCCAAAACCCTTCCCACATTTGTTCCCAATGTGCCTCTGCTAAATGTGATTAGGAGAAAATTTATTTAAGTGGTAAAATGAGGTGTGAGTAGGTAAGATGGACATGATTACACACACTATTTCTTTTAGTGAAAAACAAGTTTAAGTAGTCCCTGTCTTTAACACCTCATCCACATATTATTGCCCCCTTCTCTCAAATTATTTTAAGTAAAAAACCCCAAAGCATCAGTTTTTCAGCCTAATTCTTTGCATAAAAGAACAGTTACGAAGGTGAAGATGTGAAGAACATACTGGAACTCAGTCTGTGGGTACGTAGAGCAGCAAGGGAGATGAGACTGAAAAACCTCAGATTATAAGTAACCATGCTTCAAGAGAGTGCAGTAGCTGCAAAAAAATCGCCTTTTAGTCAGAAGAGAGTGGCAAAAGGAAGAGGATTGAAGATCCAAAGGAATCATTCTAGAGGATTTAAGATCCAAAGCATCATTCTAGAGGATTTAAGATACTCATAGAATCATAAAATGTTTTGGGTTAGAAGGGATCTCTGTTCTGTTCCAGGGCCAGGGACACCTTCCACTATCCCAGGTTGCTCAGAGCCCCATCCAGCCCTTGAACACTGCCAAGGATGGGGCAACCAGGTCTGGGCAACCTGTGCCAGGGCCTCCCCACCCTCACAGGGAACAATTCCTTTCTAATATATAATCTAAACCTCCCCTCTGCAGGTTTAAAGCCATTGCCTCTTGTCAAAAGTCCCTCTCCAGGTCTCTCCCAGCCCCTCTCAGGACTGGAAGGTGCCGCAAGGTCTCCCTGGAGCCCTCCTTTCCCCGGCACAACCCCAGCACTTCCAGCCTGCCTCCCCTCCGAGCATCTCCGCGGCCTCCTCTGGCCTCGCTGCCGCAGCTCCGTGCCCGGGCTCTGCGGCCCCGGGGCCGGCTGGGGTGTGACACGGGCAGGGCGGAGGGACTGTCCCGTTACAGCGCTGGCATGGCACAGCGCGGGTGGCTGCTGGCAATGGAGGCAGGGCGGGATCTGCCGGGGAAACACGGTGTGGGATGGCGGGGGCATGACACTGTCCCTGTCCCGGGGCTGGGCTGCGTCAGGGGCTCGGCGTGGCTGTGGAGCGGGGCTGTGGAGCCGGGCCTGGAGCTGTGGAGCTGGGCTGTGGAGACCAGCGGGGCTGTGGAGCCGGGCCTGGCGCTGTGGAGCGGGGCCGTGGAGACCAGCGGGGCTGTGGAGCCGGGCCTGGCGCTGTGGAGCGGGGCCGTGGAGCCAGGCCTGGTCCTGTGCAGCCGGGCTGTGGAGCTCCACGGAGCAGGAGCGGGAGCGGAGCGGTCCTGGCGCGCCCCCTGCCGGGCCCGCCCGCGCCTCGCGGCCTGCTCCCGGCCCGCTCCGTGCCCGGAATTCCCGGGAGCTGGGTTCCCAGGGAATCCAGGGGCCGTTTGTCCAGCCGGGAAACAGGGCCGGTTTGTCACGGAAGTTAAAATATCGCTTTTTTGGTTTATTTTTTTTAAATTATCAGCACTGTGGGAGTCGGCGCTTAACGAGGTTCAAAGCGCCAGGCCTCGCCCTTCCCGCTCAGCTTCCTGGAGGGAAAAGGGCAGGAATTAAAGCTCCGCTTTAATCGAAGAGTGAGAAAACCATTTAAAAATTGGGGGTTTTTTGTGGTAGAGACTCCAGGTAGGAGCTAAGTGTTTCTGTGGCTGTCAGCCGCATCCTCGTTGTCAAACTAATGCGAGGGGAAGTTTGATAACCCCCAGGTAAAAGCCCTTTGATTTTGATTTTAAATTCCAATAAAATTTTAGAGCTCTTGTTTGAGGCAGGATTGTTTTGCGGGATATGACATCTCTGTCTCTACTTTCTGTCTTAATGCCTTGTCATAGTTCTTGATGTCTGCCTGTCAGCACAGCGAGAGGGATTTTTTCATGTCTGAATAGTCACCTTAATGATAGCAGATGGAAACGCCACGGGGGGCCCGAGCCCATCACACTGTCATTGTCACAGGCTGCCCTGACCTGCTTCCACTCCTCTATTTTTTTGTCCCTTTTTAAAGGAGAAATGGATGGTAATTGAAAAGGATCTTAAGCAAGACTTAGGAAGCTGCAGACAACACGATTCCCCGCTCTCTCGCTCTGTTTTCACAATAAAGTCTTAACCTCTTAAGCACCAAGAAGAGCAGAAAGCAAGCTAAATTGGTAAAGCTTTATCAAGATTGGCCTACCAAAGCTTTTTCCTTTCCCTCCTCGGGATACATCCAAGCTGCGTTACATCCTCATCGTGGTTTCTTTCCTTCTTTTATTTGCACAGATTTATCGATTTCCTAAGGACAAATATATAGGCACTATCAATTCTTTGCTGTGCTATATGTCTTGGTTGTGCATATTGACTAGAAACTTCTAGGCTCATGAACTAAAACTAGTTGTAAAGACTCATTCTGTGTTGTTGGCTTTAATATTTTAGGATTATTTTTTATTAGGATTCTGTAATCTGATTTGCAAAATCTGTGTGAAGTTATGACATTATTATGACAAGTGAGAAATTAGGTGATAATTTTTAGCTAAGAAAAGCCGTAAAATCATTACAACTTTAAGAAGGTGATACATCAATGGAATAGTGGGAGAAAAATTTAGTTATGTACAAACTTCTGTCCAATATCACATGATACTAAAATACCCTTCATATCTCTAGAGGAAAAATTACAAGCTCTCAATTTTACTGGATCACAAATAAACTTCAGAAAGCCAGGACTGTGATGTTTTACAGTGAAGAGACCAGTTCTTAGGTGTGAAGAAAACTTTGTACACCAATTCGAGTGTCCCTTCTACCATACAGAAATAACATTCCTTTTTTTTTTCAGTTTTAAATGTTAATTTTTTTTAGCACAAATGTCTTTTTAAATGTGTGTTTTACCAGCCTCAGAACTATTGAATCAAATTATTTAATATTTTGGCTGCTTTCTTAAGTTGAAATAGAATCATACACTAATTATCTTCATTGTTACTCAGGAGCTGAATGGAAGGGAAGAAAAGCATCAAGGCTAAGTTGATTTCCTAAAATCTTGGATGAAAGCTAGTTCAGGATGCAGAAGAAGCAATTAAATAATTTTGTAGGGTGTTCTATTTAAATGAAAATGACACACTATGAGGGGAGAGCTGGTTTGTTTTATTTTTGTGGGGGTTTTTTTGTTTGTTAATTTTTAGTGCTACAGTGAAATGCTGAAATTAAATGTGCTAAGTGACGAGGCACTTTTGCAAAAGCTCCTTGGTACCTGTCTGAATCCTTAGACAATGAGTTACCTTGAAATCCTGGCTGTGATCTGGATATTTGACTGCACCAGTGATCAAGCTAATTGATTTTTTTTTTATTTTTTTAATGCCTGTCCTAAATCTAGATTCAGTAATACTCTGGGTAAATTCGGAATCAATTAGAATTGGAAAGTAAACTAAAAATTACTCAGTGGCAAATCTTCCACTCATTGTTCAGAAAAGATCCTAACTGAAACATATATAATTTTTTTTTGCTTTCATACTTGATATAAGCCAATTTGACTGTTTCTTACATCAGGAAAGGATTGCTCTGGCTATGCTCTCATCCATACTCAAATGACTTGTGTTAAACCAATGAGATATATTAGTTCATAACTCAGTGGAAAATCAGAGGTGGACTAGTACATGATTTATAATGTATTCTAATTTCAAAAGCTGTTTTTCTGTCTCTCCTCTCTCTTCTCCCATCAATTTATGATTAGCTTACTCAGAAGGAAATTCATGGATTGAGCAAATAACTTGTTCTATTTTGTGCAATTTATAAATTTATATTTTACATGTTTTGCTGTGTTTCTTTTAGTGTGTTATGAAATTATACTTCAGTCCATTGAATCTTACTATAAAGTCAAACTGATAACTAATACTGGCTAATTTCACCACAGTTAATAAAAGGTGGGTTTGTTTAGTTTTTAAGTTAGGCTGCTTTCTCAATAACCCTGCAGTAAAAATCAAACATACCAAATAATCACAAGGAAAAAAAAGAGGATTTAAAAACAAACAAAAAGCCTCCTCACCCAAAAACCCAAAGAAGCTCCCAAAACATTTACTTTCTGATTATCTGCCTGAAATACCCAAATCCACCACAGGAAAATAAATGCCAGTGTGGTGGAAATCATTTAGGCACAAAATACAATAAAATGTACACAGTGGAAAATGTTGAAGGAAAAGACATAGAAAATTATTTATTGAAATTTAGCTGAATAATACTTTTCATAGCTCTGACTTGTATCTGAAACAAATCAATGAATTTTAAGACAAGTCTCTTAAAATATCCCTTAATTAAAAGATATTGTTTCTACTTTGCTAACAGATGCAATATTTTAAGGTATATTACTGTGTAATAGGTCACTGAACATTAACAGTCTTCAGTGGAAATTTCTTCATTGTATTCAGGTAAATAATGTTAGAATATTCATGATTTCCTAAAGACATTTACAATGTTTATAAATTGTAAGTAGTAGCACCATCATATAGTTCAAATACGTCTCTTTACAAACAGTTTTCTGACAGTATAAATCTAGCACAAAGATCAATCCCTGGAATGATTCTCCACAACCTGCAGGTTAAAGAAGACAGAAATCTGGCTGCTGAGAGGTGTCTGAGTGGGAAGCACCTGAACTAATCCCAGCCAAGTGTCAGGTTGGGAGTTTTTTGCCCACCACATAAAAATGCAACCCAGGTGTTGGTATTTCCTCCCTCGCTTCACTCTGCAGAGCACTCATTGCCATGTGGGCTGGCTCTGTGTGGATAATCTCATTACTGGCTTTGCAGCTGTTTGATTTTACCCAAAGGTCAGCTTTGATGTGATTTCTGTGTCCAGGTCTCCCTTAAATCATGTTCTGAGGGTGACCTTTGGCAGAGCGACCGCGGCTGGAAACAGTGATGTTACAGTTTATTTACACAACTTTTCTGAGCCCTCATTTTTATTTGCTGATTGGATGTGACAAGTGCATTAATTCCTACTTTGTCAAAGTTCTCTGATATAATAGAGTAATTGGGCTTAGAGGAACGGGGGGCGGGGGGGAAGAGACTTAAAAGAAAAAATTTAAGCTTTTACTGAAAAGCTAGCCTTGAGAATGAATTTCCCTATTGGAGATAATTGCTGGCTGGTAAGAATGTAACACGATGCAACTAATTTTTATACCTGTTGAAACAATGAAAATCTGGTGAAAAACTAAACTTGTAACAGAGTGTGTTCTACAATAAATAGGAATACAAACTCCATAAAATTTCTTCAGTGAAAATACCTTTTTTTTTTCCTGCTTTCAAGTGTATAATTACTAAATATTCTTTTCATGTTACTTTTGCTTTGGTAACAATCTCTACTGTTCTAATTTTTATACCTGTTGAAACAATGAAAATCTGGTGAAAAACTAAACTTGTAACAGGGTGTGTCTTGCAATAAATGGGAATACAAACTCCATTCCTGGCTACAACAGTTTCATAGGTTATTTCAATTCAGTGCTTACTGGAAACTGAGAAACAAAATGACACTTGTTTTGACATTTGCTAAAAGGTATCTTAAGCAAAAATTACCAATAGCATAAACCTGAGGTTACATTTTATTTGAGTTTAAATGAGTTTATTAATGTCTTATGATGTCTTATGTGCACTTTTGTCCCTGTACAGCCTCGATCCTGTAAGTGCTTGGGCATCCAGGTTCTGAGCAGTCAGTACTGGGCATCTGATCAGCTTCACTCATTTTCAGGAAAATGCTTCTGTGGTCACAACAAGCAGCCATAAGTGTATATGAGTTTGCAGAATTAGGATCTATTTTAAATACTATTATATGTACCTTTTGAGTCTTAAGTACTGGCCAAGAAAGACAATTATCTACAACAGTAATAACCCAAATTTATCTTTAAGTCTTTCATTGCTATTTCTTACTGGCTAGCTTTTTAAGGAACAGGTGAGATTTGCACAAGCACGATTGGTTTTTTTTCAATTATTTAGCCTCCTACTTGTGTGTGTAACAAGTAGTCACAATGTTTCTTGGGTACAAATTAACCTCATGTCAAATAAAGAGGCCATTTATCCCAAAGAACAGTTACTGAACTAGAATTGATAACCGTAGTGGCATACAGTAGTTATTTACTGGGAGTTATCTGGGCTACTTCTATATTTACCTGAGGTGAGTACCCATTTGTAAAGAGCTATCAATTTCATCCTGAAGTCAGTTTCTGGACAGGTTTCCTGCAATGCACTCCATTGGTGTTTATTTCTCATCAGCAGCTGGAGCTGGCTTGGCCCAGAGGTTGCTGTCCCAAGTGGTCTGAGGGGAACCTCCCTTCCATGGCTGCTCCTGACCACAGTGGAGAAGCCAGCTGGCTTGTCTTGGAGGAATGTCCCCGGGTTTGGTTAGAGGGTTTCTACCCAGCAGTTTGTCATGATGGCCCCAGCACCACAATCCCTTTTGGAGAAATTCCCAGTCTGATTCCATAACTGTACAACTCAGAAGGCAGCACTGGGGCTGCTGGGTCCCCTTCTCAGTGATGCCTCAGGGTTTAACTTTTATATTTTTCAGATTCTGTGCTGCTTTAGNAGCCTTCACAAGGCATCACAAGGAGGGTGCAAGCAGAAGATGAAGTGATTCGTACCTCCATTACTTGAAGACTTGAGTTTTACCCAGCTCCATTTTGGAAACAGAATAGTAATTTGCTTAGCAATTTTTTCAAAATAGTCAACTTAAACACTGTTTATTGTGCAGTGGTTCTATATTTTGTCATCTCACAGTGATCTAATATATCTCAGAGCCATTTTATGATCTGGAACATTAGAACGTTCCAAGTTCAAATGTGTTATACAATGAAAAGCATAGATAATACAAACTTAAAAACAGAAATTGTGCTTGTGTGTTCTGGCTTTGATATTAGAAAACAGGATTAAAGGATGCAACAGTTATGCATCTGGAATGAACACTATATCATACATTGTGATGCCGTGTCTTCAAAAGGGACCCTTTGAAGCTAAATTTAGGATAAAGGTGCCAGGTACAGTGTGTTTTATCCTCAGAAGCTTCAAGTTCAGTGAGGTACAGAAAACACTAAGAGGATTACACTAAGAGGGGAAACAGCTCTGATGCATGTTCTGGATGTGTGTGCTTTAAAAACATCTTCAGATTTAGGTATTAGAGCTGAGCCCCTGGCTGTTATTTTTAATCTTTTTTTGCCAAATAAAACCTATCCAGCAGAGGAGAATTCAGGGTGTATAATCCTTGTGTATAAGCCTGGGATTGTAGCTAACCTTGACAATTACAGCCTGTTGTCCTTTTATCACTGAGGAAGATCATCTCTAAACCAGCAAGTTGGGATAGACAATCGTCATCTGATGTAATCTCTCAGAATTTTATCAGATGTTTTGGGTTTTTTTAGAGGCCTGGGGGGAGAGATGTTTTTGGGATCTGGGTTTTTTAGAGTTCAGCAGTCTATTTCTGCTAAGATTTAGAAGCATTGTTGTGTACAATTCTGTGTTCTTGATCTGTTGCAGAATGTGGAACAATTTAAATTTCTCCCTAAAGATTACTAATTTCTTTCATTCATACCAGGAAATTTTCAGTGTTTTGCATAATTCAAGTCTGATTTTCCATCATGCTGTTACATTTTTTGTATAACCATTCAATAGTCAAGGCATTCTGAATAGGAGAAAGCATAATAGAGGAAAATAATTGAGACCCATTTATGAGTTAAACACATTAGGTGGAGCTTTAGAACTTTACTATGAATATTTTGTCAAACTATTTTTATTAGAATGAATTTTTGTTAATATAAAAAATGTGAAAAAACCTTTACTTCTCACAGTTTTGATTCAACTGCAATGACATTCTTTTTGAAGCCTTTCCCCCTGATATTTTGTAATATTACAAGGTTTTGCTTTGCTAAAACTGTACAAACCCTTTTTATCCTCTAATTTGTTTATTTCCCTGTAGGCTTTTATTAGATGCCTTATACTCTTTTCTAAGTTTTACAGATTAAGAGAATTTGATATTTATCTTATGAATGCTTAGGGAAAACTCAGAAGTGTCATTATGGCACCCTGTCTGTGATGTGTGATACAATAGTTTTGGATGACACAATTAAACAATCTGTAAATTTTCTTGCTGTTTGCAAACTTGACAAAATTTTTCAGCTTTGTTTGCAATTTTGACTGTTCTATCTCATCTAATTCCCCTGTAATTGATGGGATGCTAGTCTTGAACAAGCTGTAAAAATAATGGAAAAATTTTAAGCCCTCCAAAACAAAGTTAACAGTCATTTTTGAAAAGCCCTTGGAAGGGCAGCAAGGAGAGATGACTCTGCTTCCACTGTATTTGCACTCTTGCTGGATTTTGCCTATTTCTCTGATGACAATCAGGGTGGATTCTTCAAAGTTGAAAAGGCTGGACTAATTTGAATTTCAAAGAGAATTGAATGTTGAAACGTGGGAGTTTATGCTAAGCAGGAAAAATAATTTCTCAGGCTAAGAAGAAACAAGATATCACAAACTGATTGTCCTTCATTTAGTTGCTATGAGGTAAACTCTAGTTTCTATCATTTTGCCAGTGTGATAATTGTAAAAGTCATCATGGGGAAAAATGATCTTAAAATGCTTCTAGTGTAAATAAACTTTTTCCTTTCTTCTTTCCCTTCTTTCCCTTCTTTCCCTTCTTTCCCTTCTTTCCCTTCTTTCCCTTCTTTCCCTTCTTTCCCTTCTTTCCCTTCTTTCCCTTCTTTCCCTTCTCTTCCCTTGTTGGGTTTTGGGGTTATTTTCCCTGTACTCTGATCAAGTTACACAAAAAGCATATAGTGTGCTTGGAAGGAATTGTGGTGTCTAAGCCTTGTGGTCATAGAAGTTTAAGGTGGTGACAGAAAGTAGTCACAAAGAAAGTAAAGATAGAACTGAAAACTTCTGACTAGTCTTTCTTGAAAAAGACATAGCAGAAAAATCACACTGGAATTTCAGGCAATTTGCTGTCCTTATGAATACCCTGTAAACACCATAAGGAATAGAAACATAACTGAATATCAGACAATTCCTGAACTACAAACATGTTTGAAATTGCTCCCACTCCTATTTGATTTTAAACTTTATTCACTTAAAATGCCTCTTTACAACTCTTCAGATGTTCTGGTAAATTACCTACGTCAATAAGTTTTCCCAGGGAAGGCTAAAGTTAGCACAGAGTTCACTTGATTCTAGGATTCTATTCCAAATGTCTTTTGTTCAAAATCAGGATTCAATATTAGATGTAATTTCTAAGGGTTTTTTTTCCCTCTGTAATTCAGCCCTATGTTCCTGTCACGTTGCATTGGATAGCTTTGGAACACCTAATGGAGCCTTGCAATACCTGTAGTGAGAGGCATCCACAGGCTCTTGGGAGGTCAGTGCTGGGGGAATGAAAGACAAGGTCTGAAAGAGAATATTTAGTGATTGTAGGATGAAAAGTGTTCATTAAGGATGATTAAACATTGAAACAAGGCACCAAAAGGATATGGAACCTCAGTCCTTGGAGGTTCTCAGCACCTGACAGAACTCACCACTGAGCAATGAGGCTTCAAGTCAGGGCTGTCCCAGCTCTGAACAGGACTTTGGAGCAGATAAACTCCTAAAGTCCCTTGCGTCATGGATGATTCTGTGACTTAATCTGTGGNCCCTCCCATTTCTCACCACATCCTTACAGAAGCATTTTCTTGATGAAATATTTTCTGAAGCAATGGAGCTGACGAGATCCTCCATTTCCCTGGGGCTTTCTACTCTGCTAGAATGTGAATGGGGTGAAGCAGGGTCTCTGCCATACCTTGAACTGGACTGCCCACATGGACCAAACAGGGAGAATTGCTGACCAAAAAGGGAAAATTGCTGACCAAACAGGGAGAATTGCTGACCAAAAAGGGAAAATTGCTGACCAAACAGAGAATTAGTGACCAAAAAGGGAAAATTGCTGACCAAACAGGGAGAATTTTTTTTTTAGTTTAGTTTAGTGACCAAACAGGGAGAATTAGTGACCAAACAGAATTACTGACCCAACAGGGAGCCCTGCTGGCTGTTCTCTGGACTGACAGCAGAGGGAGTGAATTCGAATGAGAGCTGAGATCCAAATTCTAGGGAGAAGGGTCAAGACAGGGTCCTGGATACGAAGTTATCAGCTAGCACGGAGTAATAATTTTATTTCTTGGCAGGGACCCTGTTGGAGAGATGGAAATGGGACAGAAATTACCACTGCTGTCCTTTTCTTGACTTCTCCTTGCTGAACTATATAGAAGAATCGGATGCCATAAGTTGCAAATGTGAAGAACTTCAAATGAACTCTTGAAGAAAAGGAGAAACCTGGCTTGTGCCACTTTATCATGCACTTTAATTGAAAACAAATGTATTTAACCTCTTCGAAAGCCTGTAAAAGCCTTGGAATATAAAAAACTGGAGTGCATTTAAAAAAATTTTCTACATGAAAACCAGGTGATATTTCAGCATAAAATCAAAATAATGTTATGATTTACTTTTTAAAAAGCATGTTGCATAGCAGATATTATTAAAGCCTTGCTTAGCCCACAGTCAAATGCTGAAGACCTATTATTGATGTTGTGAATACTAATTGCTTCCACCACATTATCTTTGTTGTGAAGCTTCACCTCCTGATGAATGTAACCAGTCACCGGATACCAAATCAGCCCTATCAAGTTCAAGTCAAAGGTCTGGCAAGAGCAGAACCTTTCCCCACTCCTGGAGTGCTTTAACATACTGCCAAGTTCCCTGCTCCATGAGAGCTCCTTGTGCTGGGGGATCTACCTGAAGGGAGGTGCTGATGCTGTGAGCAGCGCATCACTCACTCAGCACAAGGAGTATTTACCCAATTAGCTGCTTGAGCCTGGTTACACTAACCATGATTTGGAGTTTTGGTACCCGCCAAGAATTACAGAACAAACAGATTGTTCTGGGTGTGTGTGTGTGTGTACACAGCAAGTTATGTGTCTAAGTGATTTGCAGATTTTAGTTAAAATCCAAATTGTTTATTTCTGCTATTAGGAGACTTTTTGTCCTGACAGACCTAAATGGAAACAATATGGTTAAATGGAAAAATTTTCCTCGTTGACCTCACATAACTGACCATCCAAAGTCCACTCCTGAAAGCTCAGTGTATGTGCTTTCTAAATGTACTATTTTAGTTACATTTTCCTTGCAGTTTAAGAGGGACATTCACAGTACTCTTGAAACACATAAAGCAAACTGGATTAGTTTACAATAATCCTATCAAATCTGAATATTGATAGTTTTTTTTGAAATTACCTAAGCACAAATTTTTTTTACTTTTTCTTTTTGTTTTTACTTAGAAAAAAAAAAGGCAAGCATTTACTTAAGTATCTTGTGCTCTTGGCAAAGTGACTTAAACTCATTTAAGTAGATGATTTCTTTTATAAATTTGTCTTTGGAAGAGTTAATCTGGTAATACAGCTCTTTTTATGGTTCCAAAATACAATCTCTCATTTCATTCTCTTGCTATGTTGTCTGCATCAAACTTGAGTATGATATGAACAATAGTCCTTAAGGAATGAAAATTCTAATATTTGTATTAAAAAGCTTCCCCCCTCCATTACTTCAAGGTCTCCCTTTTCATCTTAATATTCTGCTTAAGTGAGGTTCACCTGTCTTTTTTTCCTTGCAGGAAAGCCTTTATTTATGAAGTTATGAAAAGCAATGTATACAAAGCGTGTAACAGGAAGCTGAAATTGAACATGGAACCCCCAGAAGTTGAGTTACATCAGCACAGGGCAGTCTGAAAGCTCCCTTGAATTCACCTAAAATGTTTTTGTATGGAAAATTCATGAAACTGGCATTTTTACAGTTTTCGGTATTTCCTTCTTTTGGTCAAAGCAGAAATTCAGGACAAACTTAAGATGTTTTCATTTCCAGTAGCAGAAGATAGTGGAATACCTGGGAAAGTTTAGATACAAATCTTTATCAGAACTTGTAAAATCATGCAGTCCAGTTCTTGGATATGCTGCTGAAACATTTATTTTCATGCTTAATTGAACAAAATAATGTTTTGCTGGCATTCTACAGCCCACAGTAAACTTCAATTATAATTGTTTTTATCCCTTGCTGTTCTGTAGCGTGATGTTGTCTGAAACATCTCCATGTGTATTTGTACAGCAAATGTTTCTTAGAAATTAGGAACTATCCTCTCAGACTGACATTTTCCTAATGGTACCTCTTAATCAGTGATTCAGAATGGTTATTTATGGTTGTGCAGAAAAAATGCACAAGCAGAAAATGTTCTTAGAAATATGTATATAGAAATACCCACCTTTATTCCCAATCTAGAATAGCTGTTAATGGCATTTTCTACTACAACTTTTTAAGAAGGACTGAAATGTCATTGACTGTGTCCTTTATAAAAATAATTCACTGCATTCCTAATTTTTCTCACCTTATAGTCATGTAGTAAAATATTGAAGACTAAATGCTTTAATTATATTATTGCTATAACCATTCCTATTTTAAAATGGGGTTTAATTAAAAAATACTTTTGAACTGTTGACCTGTAGCCAAGGTTTAAGTGATCTAATTCTGCAGTAAATGTTGCATTCGAATGTGAAATAATAATAATATCTGGTATGTAACACACTTCTTAAAAAGTAAATCACATGTTGTAAATGTAGTAAATTTTGCATTCAAAACAAAAATAGTTCAAACTGGACTTTTGGCATGTTTAACCACCATTGTTTCAGACTTGGAGTAAAACTTTATATTGACTCAAAGACTATGGATTTGTTACAATCTTTGCAGTTCACTGAACTTTTTTTTTTTTCTGTGCATACATATTTCAAGTAAACTCTGTAGTTATAACAAGTGACACGTTATGGACCCTAAATCGTTGCACTGTGAAATATGCACAGAAAAAGGACAAATGAAGATATCAAGGGTCTGTTCCATTTCTCACTGAACTGTAAAATGCCACCCTTGTTGTACAGCAGATCACTGGTTCTGAGCAGGGCTCATTGACTGCTAAGTTGTGGATAGTGTTTCACTTTCTGCAACTGTTAATATCCTGGCTTATCCAGGCATAATGACCTCGCTATTTGTGACACATTGTTGAATTTTCTGGTTCTTTTAACTTATTCAAACCCTTATTTTTTTTTTCTCCTTCTTTTTCTCCATTCATTGGAAGGCTGGAAGGATTCTGAATTGAGCTGCAGTACAGAGCTGCCTCGCTGCTGGTCAGCCAATTGCAGTTGAAATATGTGATGGTGGCACATCTGTAAATGAATAAAAACTTTCAAATGTGCAGGAAAGGTGCTCTGCATCTGCACTAACCCTTCTTTTATATAGGCTAATGCATGTGGTTTGGATGATATTGGTGTATCTGCAGTATAGTTTGGTTTCATTAGTTCTGATATAGTAAATAATCCATACTACACTAATTGTATCATGTTATAGCTCACATTTGATATTTAAACTGATAGGAAGGAAATTCCAACTTTATAACTAGTCACTAAATTACAATTACATCTCAGTACCTAGGGTATTAAATATTTTACATGTTGATAAAGATTTGTATTTTTAAAAACTTTGATACTTCAAAATAGGCAAAGAAAATAGGGATTATATGCAGTGTACAGCATTTGCTTTCCAGACCTGAATCCAAACTTGGCTTCTTCTGAGTTTATGAGGATTTGAAGTTAGAGGAAGTACAAAATTTTATCTCAGGTTTGGACCCATGCCTATCTATTCTTCTGTTGGTTCCCCAACAAAAGAATAGTGTTTATTTTGTTTTTATTTGCACAGTATATTTATATTCTGGATGGCTCCAAGTTTTATCTGGCCCTGTAGAGAGCAGGTTGCATTTCGGAGGGCTCCTTTAGCTGTCTCCAACAAGGAGTAGAGTGTGTCTGTGTATACCTGCAATCTGTCAGGTGGATAAATATTTTGCTTATCTTCAGCATTGTTGGCGCTCTTTTATGTGGGTTTTTTTTGTCTCTTTTATGTGTTTTTTGGTCTATTTTATGTGTTTTTATGTGTTTTTTGCATTTTCTATGCCTTGTTCCCTCCTTAAAATCCGTAAATCTTGCCAAACTTTGCTGTTGTAATAGAAGAAAATGCTGCTTTCAGAGACCTTTGAAACCAGGGCCTCATATACTGAATAATAGGGAGGATCTACTATTCAATACTGAAGGCTTTTCTCCTTGTATCAATCAATATTTTTGTCTCAAACATTGAAACGTTCTGACATTTTTGTTGGTAAATTGAAGTCTCTATGATATGACAAAATCATTTTTAAAAAATAAAAATGAATATATTCATAAAAATATATTCATAATATATTCATAAATAAAGGAATATACTAATATAAATATTTGCTGTCATATCCTTCAGGAGCCTGAAAAAAATCCACTTACTGTCTTTCTAGGCGGCTCCTATAAAAACACCTGCAAGTATTTACAGCATTCACTCTAACCAGGCCTAGGCCATCCCAGCAGAGTCAAGGGGGAAGATCTGCTAATAAATTAGACCTTGTTCAGCATGACATCGTTTGCTAGGATGGATGTGTTCCCAGTGGCACAGCTCCAAGGGTCACTGTGCCTTTTATGCCTGGACTTTGCAGAAAAGAAATGGCTGCACGGGATAGGGTGAATGTTTTGCTAGACCATTGGGCACATTGATTTTTATTTTCATGGATATGTAGATCAAACTGAAATAACCTAAAGGGGCTGATGTGATACCCTGGGACTGTTAGGCATGTCAAGATTTGTAGGAAGTCTGTGTCTTTCTGCTTCTTGGTACTCCCTGTAGAAAAATAGCGTGGGGTGTCATTGAGATCTGTCACTGGCTGACACTTAGGGAGAAAAATAACCCCCACCTCTGCCAGCCATTCCCTAGATGTGTCCCAGCTGAATAAGATTTTGTGCTGGACCTAGTTTTGATTTATTTACATTTAAAGCAAGTGCTGTGCAAGTCAGACACGCATGATCCTGGCTGGCTGATATATCCTTGAGCAACTGTCTGCATATTGGCATGTGAAGGATTCTTTCTTGCCTGATGTAGGACACTACTTGGGAAATGTGTTTTTGTAAACACCCTGGAACTACAGGGCAAGAGCAGCTTCTATTTGAAGGCTTGATAAAACTGCATTTATTTAAGAAACCTCTGTTCAACTGTCGTGTTAGAAAGAAACTATTTATAGAACCATAGAGCATCAAAATTCACAGGGAACAAAGAAATCTGGAAAACTGAAATTAAGAAAAACACAAACCCAGCATAAAACAAATCCTATTTGAAATATGGACTTTTGAATTTGCTGGGGATTTTTAAAGATTTATTTTTACATGAATATTTTTGTCACCCAAGGCTCAAAAAATTTGTTACATAGGTTATGTAGATCTCAGAGAAAGGAGGAATATAAACTGTATTTTAAACATAAATATTGCTCTGTGTGTGCAGTGCCTTTTCATTTCTTGAAGCTGCTTTTCAGTTTAAAAAAAACTTAGGTAAAGATAAAGTTTTCTTTATATCATATCTTTATATCATCTTTAAATTTAGTAGATGTCTGTGGAAATTATGTTTTGTGACTATCTGATTTTTTGTTCAGCTGATATGATATAGATAAAAATAACTTAAAATTTATTTAATGTTGCAGAGCTTGTTGGACTGACAGGGAGATTTCAGTTTTGCCTCACTGTCAGGAATACCTACTTTGTGTCTTCTTCTTAGCATGTCTTGTTCCCAACTTTCACATCTGGGTTAAAAATCTTGTCTCTATTTTGGTACATAAAGACTAGTCAAGGACAACTCATTCATTTTATATAGTTTGACTCATGAGCTGATTTTCACCTCTTCTTTAACCTATAAATAAATAAAATTTGGACTGGTTTCAAGAACCTTACTAGAAAGTCTTTGCATTCCAATACATTAGGCTTTAAAAGCTCTGTAATATTTTTTGGTGAACCTTCAGAGTCAGAGGCAATTCTGAGGTTGAAAATCAGGCTGGGATTATTATTCTGGGGAAACTTATTACATTCTGATGTATTTACTGGGTATTTCATTAACACAGATGGTGAAATAAAATGCTACATGTGTATATACACATGTGAATCTTTGGATTTATCTATGTAGTATTTATCTATATATGCTGAGAAAACAAATGAGGCTCCATGAGGCTGGTGAGCAGCCACAAGTGGTGTTCCTGAGGGACCAATTCCAGGGCCACTTCAGTTCCATTTCATTATCAGTGATCCAAATCCAGGATTTGAATGCAAGTTTGCAGCTGATGCCAACTGGGATGTGCTGTTGATTCTCTTGAAGGATGAGATGTCTTGCAGAGGGATCCAGATGGACTGGCAATTGGACAAATATCAATGGGATGGAGTTTAGCAAGTCCAAATACTGGATTCTTGTCTTGGTTTAGGGTAAATTTGGGAGAAAACCTCTAAAGGGGTTTCCTCTAGAAAGTAAATTCAAGTGGTTTCTTCCTTAATTGTTTTGGGAAAAAGATTTCTTTGGAGAAAAGTGGAAAAAATTGTTTATTTAATAGGTAAAGCACTTATTAGTACAAAAAATGGATGATATTAAACAACAAAATCTTTTGTCACTTTAAAAGAGATTATAAACTCGGAAAGTTCCCTTTGTGGGCTGTAGTTTAGTTGATTTAGTCTCTTATTAGTCCCTCAGGCACTGGAAATGTTGTGGTTTAGGCCCGGTCTGCTGGGTTATAGGTGTGAGTTGTTGGTGTTCTTCTGGGTTTTTAGTCTAGACTAGGTTTAAAGAAAAAGGAAAAACCACAGTCCAGGAAACTTCTCTACCTCAGCTAGTTAAAAACTAACTAAAAGCAAAGGAGACCTCTGTCTTGCCATCTGTCCATCCGTAGACAACACAGGAGCAGGAACGTGGAGGAGTGAGTGCAGTTTCTGAAAACAAACTCCGTGCTTCTTCTTCCCCCCTCTTCACTTTCAGAGCCAATTTTAAATGTGCACAACTTATCTCTGGGTCATACAGATGAATGGGGGTAGAAGCATCATAAAGCCAGCCCGGGACAATTCTGCTCCTGAGATGGAGTAACACTCGGCACAGGCGTAAATTGGGAGAGGAGAGTGCAGAGAGCAGTCCTGCAGACGGGGATCTGGGGGTGCCTGCCAGCCTGGAGGGCAAACTCCATCCTGGGGGGCACCAAGCACAGCTCAGCCAGGCCAGCACAGGAGCTGATTGTCCTGCTGAGCCCAGCCTTGGTGGGGCCTCACCTCGAGTGCTGTGTGCAGCTCTGGGCCCCACAGTTTGGGTGGGAATGTCCTTGATGCACCCAGAGAAGAGCAACAAAGCTCGTGAAAGGGTTGGACAGGATGTGCTGTGAGGAGCCACTGAGGATTTTGGGCTTGTCTGGTTTGGGGAATTGTAGGCACACAGTGTGTGGTAATTGGGAGTGGGGCTGTGCTGAGCCTCATCCCCAATGGGCTACAGCTGTGCAGGACAGGTGACTAAAATTGAAGGTGAGGAGCCCTGGAGTGCCCAGGTGTGACCAATCACCCAGGGAGCAGAGGGCACACAGGTGCAGTGCATCAACAGGAGGGGATAAAAGGTTGGGCTGAAGGACAAGAGGAGCAGAGCTTGCAGCCTCCTGAAGTGCTGTGGTGTTGCTGTGTGTGGGCAGAGGATTGAAGCCCTCTGATGAGGTAAGGTGTTACTGTGTTTGGGAGGATGCTTAAAGCTTTCTGAAATTGTGTGGTGGCACTCTGTGTGTGGTGGCTGTCTGGACTGTGATGTATGCTGTGATAGGGAAAGGGAGGCTGAGGGGCGACCTTTCTGCTCTCCACAGGGAAGGGAAGAGGAGTCCATGGCACTCTCTCCTCCCTGGGATCCAGTGGTGAGCAGAAATGGTTCAAAGCTGTGCTGGGGTAAGTTCAGACTGGGTGTGAGGAGGCATTTCTTTGTGGGGAGGTGGTCAAATGCTGGAACTGCTTCCTAGAGAGGCAGCTGATGCCCCAGGCCTGTCATGGTTTATCATTGTCATCACTAGTAATGAAGGGATGGGACTATTTTTGGGCTAAGAATGATTTATTTCTCAGATAAACATCAGTCTCAGAGGCTGTGTGATTTTAGAGGAGCAAGAACTGGGCCATAGCTCAGAGTAGTCACAAGTTCTTTGTTACCAGGCAATCTAGAACTTTCTAACCAGCAGACAGTTGCCACAGGGTGTATTTTGCTTTTCTAACCTACCACCTTTATTTAATTTTGCTACATTGCAGATACTTTTGCCCAGTGGGCTTCTGTCTCACAGGCACACAGATGCTTCTGTTATAACTTCTAAACTCTTAGCTGCTCTGTACAACCACAGCCCTACACTATAAACCCTTCACCATCTTATCAGTGCAGTTTCTCACTTAAGGCATATTCGTAGTTACAACTATAGAAACAGAAGTTTATGGTTTTTCTGCTAAATGTCTGTGTATTGTATTTTTACATCAACCCAAGCTTCTTCCAAAGCTGCAGATCAAATTCTTCAGTGACTGTGGAAGTTTCTGGTTTTCTGATTCCCACAATGGTTTAGAGGCGTTTGGACAATGCCCTTCATCACCTGCTTTAGGTTTGGGCAGCCCAGAAGTGCTATGGGAGTTGTATTGTAGGTCATTTCCAACAGAACTGGTTTGTTTTAGACAGAAAAAAATATTTTCAGACATCTGTGCTATTTTTTCTTAATGAATGTGGTTTGGGTTCAAATGCTGTAAAAGAGACATGGGAAATATAATAATTTTGAACCTGATTTGGAAAGTCCAGTGTTGTCAGTATCATAAAGAGCTGGAAAACTGTTCTGGTTGAGGTAGCTTTTTCTGATTTAATTTGCACTGTTATTAACATTAATTCATTTTCACCCCAAAAAGTCTTAAGGCAGTACTCATTTCCTAATTCTTTTATTCAACAGAATAAGCTGCAGAGGACTTAATTCTTCTCCACATTTTTATTTACTGCATTAGATGCTTATTTATCATGTTATCTTCAGAAATCAAGTGTTCTTTCCTGCTGAAACCATGCTATTGGAAGTATAAATACTGTTTTATCTGCTAATTGATTTTTGAGCTCTGGTAACGTGGGTTTTGGAAACATTATAAGTATTATACTGTATTTGCATTTCCCAAGTAATGGATTTTTGTGGGGGTTTTTCTCATTTGTTTTTGTGTTCCCTTTTTCAAAACGAAGCTTTCAATGAATTGCTGTTTTGGTGTTGTGATGTCACTGCATTGTTTGTTCATGTTATCTTCATAAATATTTTATATTTCTTGAGAAAATAGAAACATTCTGTGTTTTATTGAGACCTTTTTCAATTGAACATAACCTGTTCACAATCTTAATAGAGAATTTTTATTTTAATTTTGGTTTTAATGCTTTGTTTCTCGAATTGCAGTGCTTTTCTTATTTTTTTTTAATTTCAGTTATGTAGCAAAAATGAGCCTTATTCTTTAATTTGTGTAGTAACCTATGATGACAAAGGGTCAGTGTTTAGAAGTGAGGCCATTCTAAAAAAATCTGAAGAGTGAATGTCATCTAAAATGAGTTGTTTCCTTTTCTGCCTTACTATATCTTTGTTAACAAAAGCTTAAAACAAGTTCTGGGGTAGAAATTAAGACCACTGTGCTCAAGCTGGATGTGTTATTAACACCTTCTATTAGCAGTTAACAAGCACAAAATAAAAGGAATTCATTTATTGAACAAATATGGCCAAACTTTAGTAAATAGTGAAATGGTTTTTGATTAGGTTTGGTTGTCCTTACTCTTGCATAGTTGAAGAAAATAATCCTCTTAAAATTATTTGTGGATTAAAACAAAAATATTTTCCTGGAAAAATTAATTGCTGAGAGGTTCCTTTCCAGTATGTTTGGTCAGATTGGGGGTTTAAATGGCAGTGAAACTCCCAATAATCTGGAGAAATGGTGACCATGTTCCCATTGTTTTGTCTGTTATCTGGGATTGTTCCAGAATGGTCCAGATCCGTAAATAAAAATTAGGTTGACAGCTGCACAATTCTTTATTTCTCTGGGCACGCTGATTGTTATTTATACAAAAAATATTGTAGTTTGCATATCACCAGGAGAGCGATTTCTGAAGTTTCTGGGAGTTAATAACTCCAACACTGGTTCTTACCTGTGTTTCTTTTTATCAGGAAAAAATGGTAGTGGTTAGCAGCAGATCTCTTTGGAAAATGGTGTTTCTCCATGTATTTCACACTCACTTTCTCTGGAGTGTCATGCTGTTCTAAGTTGCAGCATATGTAGGCCAACAAAAGCTGACATCAAGGGAAGCAGCACAATGCAGGGTAATGATATGTGACACATCCAGATTGAGAAGGAAATTCACTTTCTTGGAGCTGATACCTACTGCTCACTGTGTTTGCCATGAACACACCCTCCCCTATGCAATCAGAAAATACTTCTGTGGAAATGCTTATGTAAAAAACTACTGGTTTGTTTTGGAAAAAAGCCAATAAAATCAGCAAATGTCTTTGAGATGCTGATCCATAATTCAATCCTGATATTTTTCCTTATTCAGAAACTATTCTTATGCAGCAACAACAAATTAATCTTGATGTTTTCCCTTATGTTTTTAGTCAAAATATTAATATTTAATGTTATCCAATTTTGTGAAAGGTCAAGTTATGTGCTCTTATTCAGGTAAACCTTATGGGCAACTTAAACAAAATACAAGTAGATAAAAAACTTAAAAGTCCAAATAAATGAAAGTATAAGTCAATTATCAGTCTGAAGATATACTGTGAATCTGAGTTATTTACTCAGAATTAAAATGTGGGAGCAGGAGATAAATATTTTGGAACATATTGTGTATTGTATATGTTATGTATTGTATTATATTTGGAATATATTTTCTATACAAGCTGATAAACAGCAGGACAGTCACTGTTATTGATTGGTGAAGAACTTTTTTCCTTAAGGAATAAAAGCCCCCCACTGTTTATTGTATTCTTGCCATTGAAGGGGTTTATTTTAAAGTAAAATATAAGTGGTCCTAAATTGAAAATAACTGCACTCATGGGACAAGTCTGAGAGAAGGCTCGAGAAAGAGTCATGCAACTGAAGCTAAACTGTTGGAATTTTCCAGTGCAAATCAAGATCAAAACAGTTAAATGTTTTAATATTACAGTATCCTTAAGACACAGGAAAGAAGTCTTCTCAGAACTCAAAGTTTTGGTATTCCAAAATTTGGTTCCACCTGAGCTTAGAAGGTTCACTGACTCTCTGGGTTGCTCACTCAGAATTGGCTTTGGAAAGTAATGCCCAAGAGTTTAACTACTGTAGTATTACCTGCCTTATAAATGAAATTACTTATGTTTATTCACTAATGAGGGGTGGAACAGAAAAATTTGGCTTTTCTTGTACATTTCATTCTGTGACCACAAGGTTTTAATAGATCATTGATTTCAATGTGTTAAAGTGTTACCTGTCATTTTCATAGCTTCTGCTCTTGGTCTAATTAAGTCTAATATCTACACATATCTAATATCTACACATTTTCTGTAAAAAGTAGTGTAGGTGCTCACAGAATTTTAAACTAAAATTTCCATCATAAACAAATATTTTCTGTGAGTGAAGTCCTGCCTATTTCACCATGAGGACAGTGGAGTGACTACTGCTTGAATGGAAGTAGCACCTGAGTAAAAGCAAAATCAAGAAATAACATTGAACACATTTGCATGGTGCAAAATCTGGATTTTACAAGGGTAAGTAGATGCCTCAAATTCAACAGATCATAATTTGTGATTGTCTGTCTTTTTTTATTTGGGGCATTTTGCCACATAAGCAAGGACTAAAAGACCATTAATGAGGAAAATTGGCTTAATTGAGGAATTAAACCAGTAAAATTTACTCAGGTTTCAAAACCATCAGGAAGGCTTTTTCTGTACATGATCTGTCTTGATTTCAGACTATTATGAATATTCTGAAATAATATATTTCATATATATATATTTCTGAATAGATAATAATATTCAGAATAAATGCCATTTTGAAGTCTTTTAATGTACTACATGGACATGTACCAAAATGTCGCCTATAACTAATATTACCAAAAAAATATCACCAAAATATTATTACCAAAAGACAGGGATACAAAATTTTATTTCTTTGTACTCGTAAGAATTTTCATTTTGAGAGCTGTGTCTTTATTCCAAAACTGATGTTATTACCAAAAGACAGGGATACAAAATTTTATTTCTTTGTACTCGTAAGAATTTTCATTTTGAGAGCTGTTTGTCTTTATTCCTAAACTGATATATATATATATAATAGTCAAATATTTTTGGGTTTTTTTTTTTTATTTTAGTGCATATAAAAAGGTCATTGTTTAACCCTGACTTTGAAAACTTTGTGGCACAACAAGTCCTGTCCAGGCAGGAGCTCCTGTGACATTGGAGCATCAGCAGCCACTTTCCCCACTGTCCCCTGGTGTTCAGACTGTTGTGATTCTGCTGATGTAGCTGATGTTTTTCTTCATTATTCCTCTGCCTTTGTCCTTTCCTCCAGGCTTACCCTGAGTTTGTCCTGACCTACCTAGAGGAGCTAAATGAAAGAGAGGAGGTGACCCAGACAGAAAACCACATTCACCATGGGGCCTGGGCTGCAGCTCATCAGGAGATAGACAGCAGCTCAGCAGAAGAGGTCACAGTATTAAGCCAGAGGCAGGTCAGAGACAGTCCTTTCATAAACACATTTTGGAAAGAGAAATATCAGTCTGGAAGCTTATTTCCTTTTAAAAAAACCTATTCGATTTCTTAATTTAATGAGGTTTTTATATATTAGGTAAATAATAGCTATATGTGGGATTGTAGAGGAATAAAAAATTACCTATATTTGTGTCTCAGAACAGTTTATGCTTATAGCCCATGTAAGACAAATTTTTGAAATTTCTTATTTTCTACATGGAAAAACTCAAGTAAGGAAGAGAAACAAGCAAACAAAAAAACCCAAACCACTACATCTCTAGATTTGTGCTTCTTGATGCATCTTGACACAGCTATTTGTATTTCTGACATTTCCTGCTAATCAACAGCCTTGCTTGAAAAAGTAGACACACATTATTTTAATTAGCAATATATAAATTGCATGGTTGTACTTTCATCTCTTAGGTTCTGCAAAAAAAAAAAAATAATGTCAGCAACCCCAATCAGAAACAACTTTCAGGACCTTTGGACGCCCATTTAATGCCTGCAGATCCCCTGGGGGAGACTGCACAGCTGACAGTGGCACTGGTGAGGAAACCAGAAGAGAAACATCCTAAGGCCCCAGCTCAAAGGTAAGCCACTGACAGAACTGATATTTATTGTTCAATGACATTAGATGTTTTCCTTCAGTTTCATGTAAGATTGATTTCCTGGATATTATTGAAATATCTCAGAAACCCTCTGGCTGATAAGCAAACAGGGATTTTGACCAAAATTAATGAAAAGGGGTGACATTTATGTGCTTCTTTTCCTTTTTTTTTCTTCTTTATTATTTTGAAGATTGATGTGGATGATGCTTGGAAGCAATTGCAAGTTTACTTTTAAATTTTTTTATCTACAAACATGACATGGTGCAAATTACAAAAGAAATAGGACTTGTATCAACATTGTGACATAATTTGTGGCACAAGACTTAAATTTAAATGGTAAAGGTTTTGTTAGAAGCCTGAAAGTCATGCTGAGCCAAAACATTAAGTGACAGTCACTTTCCATGTAGGACTGGATTTTAATTTCAATAAAAGATAAAGAGTTGTGTTCTTAATTGCTTGTACTGACAGCAGGCAGAAGACTTTGTCTTACTTTAGATAAGTGGAGCTGTGTTTTACAAATGGCATTTGGCTGGTTATCTTTGAGGTTTTGGGTAATTATAGAGCAAAACACATTAAAAATGGAGCTCCCTTCAGACCACAAGACATCACCTGCTATCAGGAATAAAGTTGAACTTCTAGAGTTGTTGTTACTACTGGCAGAAAGTTAATGACAGTAATTTGAGATGATCCAAGCAACAAGAGGGTTTGGTTCATCTAAATTGCTGTAACTCTTCCCTTGGAAGAGTTCCCCATAGAGAACCCATAGATTGGCTCATCTAGTCTTCCTTCAAGAGCTGCAATTTCAGATATTTCCTTTATAATATTATTTTGCAATTTTTTTTCTGTATCTGAAATGTTTTTCAAAATGTTTTTTCAAGTCCTCCTTCAAGGAGTTCAATTCCAGGTATTCCTTCATAATATTATTTTACAAATATTAAGTCTTTTTGTGCCTGAAATGTTTTTCAAAATGTACCTGGAGGCTGTGCCATGACTGAGGTGTTTGAAAGTGTTGGCCGTCAGAAGCTTTTGGGGAGCTGCATAGGAACAGGTAGCTCACCTGTATTTTGGGTAGTTTTATTTTTATTTGATGAATCAAATAACTCTAAAGCTTTGTTAAAAATAAATTATTAAACTATTAGTGAATAATCTTGTATGTTTAAAATGGAAACCCTGTTTGTTAGTGTTGACTATATTGAGTCATTCAAAAGATGCCATCTGCAAAGTAATGTGAAGATTTAACCACCATCATTTGCTCCTCTGTGCTTTGAGTATGGATTTTTGTGCTTTAAATATGTCATGTGATGTCAGGGTCACTACTTAACTTCATTTACATACAATGGAATAAAGGAATTTTCAACTAAATGTCTGTTCTTTTAGCCTCAGATAACAGGATATAAACATGAAGCAAAAAAAATCTCTTCTTGCAGAACAAACATATTTGATTTAGAAAGTTCTCTGCAGTCAAGATCTTCCAAAAGGGGACTTCTGCAGCCTGGAGCATTTTCTTGAACTTGAATTAGATGTAGAAAAATGCATTTTAATACCAAAATAACACTATTTTGCTGTCAGAAATATTTGCCATTAAATATCAATTATAACTAATTCAAAACTTCTGCAGTTCCCACTGTTAGGGAGGTACTAAGTGATTTGAATTCTCTTTACTGCAATTTTCCACTAGACACTGATAAGTACTAATGTATTCTGTTAAACAGCTGCCACATCCCACTCTGTAGTTTGCAGAATCCTTTCAGTGACTGAAAGGTGATGTAAGATTAGGAGACAGGGTTTTATGTCCTGTGATTTGAAAAGCTGTTCAATTTCCAAATAGCAAAAAATCCTGCCTTCCTTTACAAAGTAACGTGAAAAACTGCCAGGAGCACAAATGAGGTATGAACTGTGTGTTAGAGGAAAATAGGTCTGTGTTCTTGAGCTGTTTCAGTTGGTCCAGCTACACGAGTTGATGGAGATTATGGTCCCTAACTTCCTCCAGAGTTCAGTTGGTTCTTGTGAAACGTTTTGTTAACAGCCCTGCTCAGCAGGTTTGTCCATTTTTGTGGAACTCTGCCTTACTAAGAGGGAGGGAAGCAGGCTCAGCTGCCCAGACACAGCTGTGCAGAGGAATTTTGAGGTGTTCTGTGGGTTATCACCAGGCATCCACCTGCTTCGGAGTGCTGCAAGTCTCCTGCCAGCACTGGGATGGGTTTGTGGGAACTTAGTTTATCCTTGGGGTGACAGTATCACCCCAAATATCCCAAATACCCTTTAAGCTATTGAGTCCTGCCCTAAAGGTTTTGTTTTCCAGCTTAGTTCCATAGGAATATGCGTTTCAGAGATGTCATTCTTAGTGTTTGGTTCCTGGGAAACAGCCACCCTTGCACAGTGAGCCGCAACAGCCAAAGAAAACCTTACTCTGTAAGATGGGGTAGGGAGAACATTACAAGAGGGTTAAGTTTCAAAGAATATCATTAATTAGATTGCAAGACTGTCTGTTTGCATAATTTTCAGACTTTTTTCCTTATTTCCTGATTGATCTTTGCTTGTTGAAGGCTGCAGTCAGTCCCTTTCTTACCTGCACTTTGTTCAGCAGCTTGCACGTTTTCCTCTGATATATGTTAAGGCAACAATGAAATAGAGTTGTTGTGTTGGGGTGTTTTTTTTGTGTCTCTTAGTGGTCTTAGCAAGTCCTTAGTATCTTTGGAGACATCTTACTGAGTGTTCTTTCCAGTGTTGTTTAATTAATGCATCTCAAACTTTTAACACTTTGCATGACACATGGTGCCTGTAAGACAGAAAAACATGAGCCTCATCCCTGATTTACCAGGCTGAGCCCCTGAGTTTCCATGTGAAAGGTGGAAAACTTGTCCATTCCAGCAAATACCATGGAGGAAAAAGTGACAAGCCCCAAACAGACCAAAACCCAGCACAAGGTAGTTGTAGACATGGAGGATGCAAGCTGCTGGCAAGACTCAGCTTTCAGGGTAAGGTTGAGTAGAGCATTGAGCTGTGTGACTGTGATTTGTGCACAAGAACTAATGACTTCACTAATTAACTGACAGCCACTGATTTCCTTGCCATCCTTATCCTCATTCTCACTGGTGGTGTGTGGGAAATGGCTAATCCATTGCCACTCAAAAATAGGGTTTTTTTTAATAAAAAATAACATATTATTGTCTTTGCTGGGTCAAGATAAAAGTGTTTTAGACATTGTAGAAATGTAACTCCTGTAACTTCTAGCAGTGTTTTAAATTACTTCTCTCATTGTTGGGATTTTACATGTTGGGCCCAATTAGGAAAGTAAGAAAGTGCTCTTGTATCAGCTGCAACAGATTTGTGCTGTCCTAGCACAAATATATGTAAATTTTTTATTTTTAATGTAAATATATGTAATTTTTTATTCCTCTATAATCCCATGTATAGCTATTATTTGCCTAAAATATAAAAACCTTATTAAATTAAGAAATCAAATAGGTTTTTTTTTTTAAGGGAATAAGCTTATTCAATGTGAGAATTGTCCCTTTAAAAGGTACTGGTCACCTTTCTGAAGTTAATCACCTGTTTTGATGCAGTTTTGGTTTCAGGCCTTATTGGATCCCTTTGTTTCTCTAAGTAAGCTTGGTTTCACAAGTTTCTGGGTGCTTGGTCTCTAACCCAGACCTGCATTTAGGTGTGCTCCAGGTTAGGTACATGCTAGGTACAAGCACTCTTGGATCTGAGTCAGGATGTTTATGACCTTGTCATATTTACTACTGAGGCAGATCCATCTGGGACACTTGGTTTCATTTTAATTTTTTCTGAATCACTTGGAAAAATTCAGTGGCTACATTTTTGTAAGAATTGCTAGTGTAGGGAAAATGACTAAGGAATAGCCCCAAGGAAATGGAAACCTTCTCCCACTTCCATTGTTACAGCTAAGCAAATGCTTGACCTTGATTCTTGATACTCTGTTGACTCATTTTAAACTCCATGTGGGCAAAACAGAGCGAAAAGTCGTGATCTATGTCTGTATTGTAAATTAGTTACTCCATGAAGACAGATAAGAATGCATTAGAAGCACTAATTTATTACTGGACTATTTTAAAAATCTATTTATACACATTCCACAAAAAAAAGACACAGTGCTTTAGACTGTATTTTCTGCATTTTAGAAGTCTGGTTTCATTTAGGTAACCCTTCAGATTTCTATTTGAGGGAAGTCCTCTCTGAGAAAAGCATCTTTTCACTGAGTTGCAATGATTTTTCACGATGTATCCGCCATGTGAGCGTTCTAAAGGTTAAACCTTCAAATTGGTGACAAATTAGCTTTCATTATCTATCTGCTTTAGTCACATCTTGACAAAATTATTCTAATAGCTCTATCTGCTAGGGCTACAAATCCAGTTCCCTGCTTCTCACAGAGAGGAAATCTGATCTGTCCATCTGAAAAGGAAGGTGTGTTAACCAGCACACTCCCCTTTGCAGAGAGCATGGGCAGATATTTGTTTCCATCAGTGTGCTAATTTGAGCAGCTCACCTTTGTCCAAGTGGCACCAGGGCTGGGGGGCCGGGGGGGTGTGGGGAGGCTGGGAGCAGCCGACGAAGCACGGTGACCCAGCTTGTCACCCAGTGACCTGTGAGAAGGAAATAATGAACTGTGAGTAGCTGTCACCCTAACTGCTTCTGACAGTTTGGCTGTGGGCACATCTGTGTTGGTTGCATGGAAAGGCCTTTGTTGTTTTCCCACTAGTGACTCTGCAGACCGCTGTGGGCTTTGCTGGCTGCCCTGCTCCTGCACCTCCCCTCCTCTTTCTGTGGAAACAGCAGCTGCCACTGATAGAGCTGACATTTCTTTTAATGATTTACTTGGCATTTGTATCATCAAAGAAATTAAATTAAAACACGACAGTCGGGTGTTGTAAATGAAAATATTCTCTAAACCCACCCAAGACCTGTTCCCACTGTTCACATAATCATTCTGTCTTACCTGCATAACTTGCAGCAGTGCTCAGTGTCTGTTGGATGGTACCCCTCCATCCCAATGGTTTGCTAAACTATTTTGAGTGAAACATTGAGTTTTGTGGTAAAAATATTTTAAACAATCCAGCACACAATGAAACTGGGCAGCTTTTCATGGCTAAATGATGTATTTATGGNGCTAAATGATGCATTACAAAATAAACACAACCTTGCCCATTTATTTACTGTTAAAGGTAACAATTACTATTGCAGGCTGACCAAAAGCTGCATGTCTTTCCTGGTACAGCAGTGCTAAATCTTGGGTGACTTTGCAGACATGATGAGCATTTCAGCTAGGAGGCTGTTAAATAAATGCTCTCATAATGGGTTCTTAGCTGATTTGTGAATGATGATTTAGAACAACATGAAATCCTGGCTTTTGAAAGATGAATGACTAAAAAAATTGCTTAAAAAGTGTGATGCTGTTTCAAAAAAATGAAGTTTTTTGCATGGTTGCTACACCTTATTGCTTTTAAGTTGTAATATGCTTGGAGTAGGTTGCTACAAATTACTTTGCAGGAGTTGAATATTCAAGACTGTACTTGCTAGAGTGAAAGAACATCATGCTGGAACTGAACTCTTTTTAGGACTGATTGTATTGCTGCTGCAGGTTTGGGGGAGTTTAGGTTGTCTTTTTTGTATTTACACATTTTTTTAGTATTCTCTTTAGCTGATTCGTGCCCCAAAGTTCAAGCTGCTCTCAATAGTGTTCACATGCAAGGAAAAAGAAACTTATATTTCACCTCAGAGGACACAGATTGCTGAATTGGTTCTTTTGAGGGCTGTAGAAGTGTCTGCAACCTGCTCTAGAATACAGGTCACAGTCTCTGCCTAATTCTGAGATGATGGAGCCATTGGATACACAAAAGAATGTGCCCTGTTGCTCCATTTTTACTTCTCACAGGTGCAATCCTGTGCCCTTTCCTACTTAAAAGTGCAGCTGTGAGTATTAAATTGGTGTTGCCATTTCTATGCTGATAAATTATCTGAAGTTGGACATTTCCAGCAATGTGGGTACTTTCATGACTGAGAGAGATCACAGTTTGAGTAATGTTTAGCATGACCAGAAAACCTCCTTGCCTTACAGCAAGTGTTGCCCCCCCTCTTTGTGGTTAAAAACAAGCCACAAAGGTCTGAATTTTGGGTTTGTGGGCTCTGATAACAACAGAGGGTACAGTTCTGGCTTCCACTGAGGCTGACAGCACAACTCCTGTTGTCTACAGTGGCAGAAGGATTTCTCTGCACAGCAAAGTGTGTGGTGCACAGGAGGTGTGCAAACACAGCACAGCTCTCTAATGCATCACACACAGCTCAGGGAATGAGCTGCAGGTGCCTCCCAGCTTCTGGAATTTCTCTGGAGTGTGGGAGACAATTCCTCAGTCCCCCAGCTCTGCATGAAGCTGTTGAGCTCTACAAACATTTGTGAGGGGAAGGTGAAGGTTTTGGCAAAATCTGAAAGGATACAACATTATTTCTGGTGGAGGCAAGTGAGAACTCTGGCACTGAAAGCTTTTTTTCAGTCTCACTGAAATCTGTTATTTCTCTTAAGAGGGGTTCATGCCACAGGTGCTGGTTGAAGCCATGGAGTTGCAGAGGAGCATCCATCAGATCTTTGAATTTCCTTATTCTTTGCAGAGAAATTGCCCTGCTAGCATATCTTTACATGCATCTGTATGCATTTAAGACTGTTAAAGGCATTATTTTTTGTACTAAACTACTGTTCAAAAAATAATAATGGTGTAATAATACATACTGAAAATGCAGAGATGGTGGGCCTCAACTTTCACTCATTTTGACAGTTTTATTAAGAAGCCCTATCCCTTCTTTTTCAGAGATTTTTAATATTCACTTGAGTTGCAGGTCCAATGGACTTAGGGAAACAAAAAATTCAATTTTAATAGAATTTCTTTATATGAATTAAGAGTGTTATATAGATAATGCATTTGAAGGGAAAATGCAACTTTTATTTGCTGCTTGGACACTCACTCATATAAACTTAATTTTCTGCTGTCATTATCTTAATAGAACAATCACAGTTAACCACCAGTTAAAAAATATCAGCTGTTGGAGAAGTGTAACTCAGTCTTAAATTCCCAAGGAAGTGCAACAGCTGCCTCTTTGATCTGTCAGTTTTGAAGGACGAAGAGATAATGCAAATTTTCAATGAAAAATTTACAATAAGATGTTTTTTCACAACAATCTGGCAGATTTCTACATTATTTACAAATTAATTTTTTCATGTAAAATGCTTACTTAAAACATTTCCCATATAAATAAATTATGGCTATATAATCCAAGGTACTATAAAGTTTCAAAAATTTCACAAGGTGAAATGTCTTTCAATGGCATTTTTTAATATTTTTACAGGATACAATTCATCCATAGAAAAGTGTATAAGTCTAAAACATGAACTAAATTTGACTTAAGTAGCAGTCCAATTTTTTAACCTCCAAATATTTTTTGACCTTCAAACAATTTTTCATCATAGTTCTGTACAAAGTCCAATCATGTTCACAATTACTAGTTCAGAGGTGATTTCCTTAAATAGTATGAAATACTCCACTTTTCTTTCAAATTAGCATCAAATAGGCAAATTCCTTTTAGGTAAATTGTACTTAGGTAAATTATATTTTGGGGAAATTGATAACTTAGAGCTGTCTTCATCCAGGTTCATCTCTTTATCAAGTATCAAATATTGAGCTGGATCCCCTCAGTTCATGCCAATCAGGTGCCAGGATTGGGACATTCTGCGGTTTGTGACATGTCATTACCCACTAGGGACAACACCAAATTATTTAATTGCATTTAAAGGAACTCTTTTCACATAAAAAACCCCCAAAAACAACACAACCTCACCCAAGGATATAGAGGGGACAAGGAAAATACTGGAGAGGTTTAATTATGAAGAAGGATGGGAAGTACAGAACACAAAATAATAGTAAATAAATTTAAGAGTAGTGCACAAACAGTCTCCTGAGGATTTTTTTGTAAGTTTGTTTGTTTGTGAGCTGGTTTTGGGGTTTGTGTAGTTTGGGGTGTTTTCTGTGTGTTTGGGCTTGTGTTTTTTTCAAAATAACATTTTGCTTTTGGGTAAAGTGATACAAGAGAGAAAGAGAAGTGTGTTTATCCTTAACTTATGAATTGAAGTAATCATATTTCATTATCCAGATATAATTTAACTGATGAAGGTAAAAGATGAGAATTTATCCTAAGTTACAGGGACAAGTAGTTATTAGCTTGAACAAGAGTTATATCACCCATTTTTCTTGCTAAAAGGGTGTGTATCTGGAAGTGACAGTGAAACTGAGGAACTGGGCTGAATTTCTTTTGAGGTAAAGCTTTTGGGATGGGGTTGGCTTTGCATTTTTGGGGGGTGTTTTCTTTATTTGATGGCACGTGAAAACTCTGAGCCTGAAAGCCAAAAAAGGTTAGAAAATGTGTCAGTGACTGAATTAGGGAGAATCTGATGGGTTTATAATGCAGTATGTGACAAAAGGATTTTATAAGGAGGCTTTGTGCCAGCAATCCTCATGTCAGTGCAAAGTCTTGGGATATTTAAATTGAGAAATGCTGTTTTACTCACTTATCTCGTTCTGTTGAGTATAGCCCCCACAAACACCCTGACAAGGATAAAACTGACAAATGCACAGCCAATCTTCCCACTCCCAAAGACAAGAAAATTAGTTCTGTGCTGCTGGAGCACAACTCCAGCCTTCTGCAGCAATAACAGAGATTAATTTGAACTTGTGTAGTTTGTAATTGCCTGCCCCCTGCTCCTCCAGCCATCTGTAGATGATGGGAAAGGGTGGGAATGGCAAGAAACAGGGAGGGAACCCAAAGGCAGGCTGAGATTTCCCTCCTTGCCACGTGTGGTCTGTGCTTCATACTCTGAAAATGACAGGAATGAGAGAGGAGAAAGGTGTAACAGTCACATGATAAATCTTTTTTAAAGCACAGGACTGTTTTCTACAGCATCTTCTGCAGCACCTCATTCCTTTTTAAAGGGCTGAAGGAATGAGACTCTGATCACTTCCCTTGGGGGTGGCTTTTCTGCAGTATAATAGTTGTCCTCTCTGTTAGGAATATTTTTTCTGACGTTCAGCCAAAAAATATTGTCTGCTCAATTTACTCCCATCACTCCCTTTGTGCTACATAGCTTTGCACCTTTCCAATGTTTTTGGTAGGAATTTATCCCACTCAGTGCAATGGTGAAGCTTAGTTTGGTTGTGTTGTGCTTACTTTGCAAACCTGTTTAATGGGAATGCCTCTGTCTAAATTACTTGCATTACCTTGGCTCACCTCCTTTCCAGGGGAATCTTGTGTTTCATTCCAAGGGCATTCACCAGGAAAAAAAATGTATTCTGAAATACTCTAACCCCCTTTCTTTTCTTTTGTATTTCAACTCACGTGCCTTTTCTTTTACACTATAAGTTTGTTTGAGAGGCAATTCTGGTATTTAAGAGATTTAACAGAAAGTGCATTTTTTATTAAGATTATCTAGGTTTCCAAACACACTTGGAACATGTAGGATCCAAAATTCAGTACTCTGAAGTGGGGCCAAGACTCCCATGGACAGCTTTAATGAGTTTTCCATAGGACAATATGGGACCTTTAAACATTTTTGTGTGATACTCAAAGTGAATGGTCAGTGGTAAGGACTGGTAAATAATTGTACAACCTCTTAATAAAAACGGTGCAGGTATTTTTATTTTATTGGCCTGGGCCAATATTTTATTGTTTTAATGCCATTCAATAACAGCTTTAGATTAACTGGGGTTTTTTTTTTTCTGTTAACATAAACTGTGGCCTTAGCACATCTTGTTTTTCTGACCATAACTTCCTATGAGAGAACTGTACCTACAAGGAGAGCTTTCCTAGTGTAAACTCATTCATTACAACTCAAGGTTTACAACTTTAGGTTTGTGTCAACATAACAGTACTCTTTTATTATTTGCCTCCACACTCAAGACAAAGCTATACTGATGAGAGCCTAATTTCTGCTTTAATTTCAATACTGTGTCTATCACAGTGTTGCACATAAGAGCTTGCCACACAAAAAACCGCTCAGAAATTATACATTTTGTGGGTAGATTTATTTTTTTAAATATAAATTTACTTTCTGATCTTTAAGAGTTTGCCACAGCTACATGGAATGAAGCTAAGAATAAAAATGTGAGTTTCTCTTCTATAAAGTATCATCGGATTTTCCCCAATTTTAGGAATTTTAATATTTCTTTTTTTTGTTGACCAATATCATTACAGCCGTTTATAAATGTATTAAAGTCAAACTGTGCTTTCAGAGGCACTTTTAATTGCTAGAGTATGGAATTTTATTTAAAATTTTTTCTTCTTTCAGCTTAGTGTTCAAAGTAACGCTAGTTGTTTGCTTTCAGATAAAGCTTAGTTTAGTGCTCACTGATTTATCTATTTTATCATTTTCATCCCACTTTGAAAATGGTGAATTTATTTGCCTACCAGCAGAAACACTTGGCAGTAACAGCCAACTGCCAACATGAAAATGGTAAGTTGAAAATTTTAAAATGGGACAACTAAGACTCCATTTGAATCTGTTTTCAAAAAAATAGGATGGAAATTTCTTTTTCACTCAATTATATACCTTAATTTTTATTAATGAAAGCCACATCAATTTAAGTAAGATAGAGGTTTTATAGTCTAATTATAGTAATATGAATTGATAATGAAACTGAAAAGATAAATATTTTTGCCAGATCTCCATAAATATTCAAGATTGATGTAAAAAAAATTTGTTAGCTAAAAAAGAAAGCCATCAGAACTTTAGCTTTCTTTTTGAACTGCGTGTCAGTCATTTTTAAAACCCATTTTTTTGCAGTGGAGCTTTCATTCCTTTTTCATTTGACTTTGCCAGTAGGGACCTCTGCTCAGTGTTTCATCCAAAGAAGACACCTTTGACAGTGTGGCTGCTCTTCCCCTACGAGCACTGTGCCTCTGTGGCACCACTGAATTAGAGCCCAAGTTTTTATCTTGTCCTTCAACCCCTGACCTGCTGGCCTGGAGGCAGGAAAATTACCAGCACAGCTATGCTGGGGCAGGAAGCAGAGCACACACAAAGATAAAACAGTCTGGAGCCAGCAAAATCTAACCAGTTCTCTCTGTTTCCCTCTGCTAAAAAAAAAAAAAAAAAAAAAAAGAGTTAAAAAAAAAAAAAGGTAAACCCCTCTTTCTTTTCTCTCCAAGCTCGAGTGTGACTTTAGGCAGCTTTGGCTTGTTCACTGACCCAAGAACAAGTGCCATCATCCTATTAGTACCCTGAATGTGAGATAACTGTACCATGACAGTGCCTTGAACTACAGTGTGTACATATGTTTTGAGGCAGATGAGGATAATGTGTTTGGATTTTTGGTGAGGGGGGTGTGGTGGTGTCTCTTCATGGTGATAATTATGATTATTCCAGTCCATTAAAAAGAATTTTTAAAAAACATTTTGATTAATGCATAATGAATCCACAAGAGAAATAATTCAAAGGAATGCTGCAGTTGGCTGTGTTGGAACACATATATATTTCAATTTGCTTCGTGTTGTTGAAATGAAACATTACAAGGAGTTATTAGCATCAGAAATTTAAAAGCCCACTGTGACTGTGTTCAAAAATTGTAATCCTTAAGTAGCTGCAGTGTTATATGTCAAGTTATTCCACAGGTTAATTAGGCACTTGTTCCTTTCTTTGCTCTGGAACCTGTTCCAGCTTGCTCCATCTGATCAGCTGCTATCCTGAATTGAAATGCCCAGTGAACAGGTGAGCCAGTGAGCATCTCTTCCTCTCTCCTCCTTGCTCACCCACTGCCATCATTCTCCCTGCTTTCTCATTCCACCCTGGAGAGTTACACTCCCCTCAGTCTCTTGAGAAAGCACTGCACACCTCTCGTTGTGTCTCTTTATACTTTCCTCTAGTCTTCCTCTACATTCTTTTTTATATGGCAGGAACCAGAGCTGCTTCTGTTCATGGACTTAACAGTGGCATAGGGGTGTTTTCATTTTTGTTCAGTGTTTCTTTTCCAAAAATATCCAGACTCTGATCTGCTGTCCTGGCATTGATCTGCTGTGCAGGTGAGACTTCATGGGACTTTTTATTGCAATATCTGGTTCTTCAGCAGGCAACTGGAGTTAAATAATTACTAAAGCTGTAGAAAACACAGTAATGTCTTCTAAAGGAGCATAAGAACAAAGAACTTATTTTGGAGGGGTTTTTTTCCCCCCTTTATGCATGAAGATTTGTTCTAATAAGCATAAAGTTTGGTAAACGTAGCAGAATTATTCCTGCACCGTCTAGCTGAACTAAAACTGATGGCTGTGATGTGCAGAGGGGTGAGTGGAAGCCAGGAGAGGGGCAGCATGAGACATTGCAGAAAACACTCCTTTCCACTTGATGCCTCTCAGAGGGACTGCTGCAATGCTGGGTTTTGGAAATACCTCCGTCAAATTGAGCAGTAGCAAATTTACAGCACTATCAGGGCATTTTCCTGGAAACAGAATCCTCCAGCACAGTGCACAGTGCCAGAAAAAGTAATCAAATATGCCAGTTGAAGAAGCAACATTTAAGTTATCAAAATATCTAGACTGAACTTATCACTGGGATCTTTTAAATCACTGGGAAGAAATTTTCTTAGTGCAAATGAGTGAGGTGAAAATCCATCATATAAAACAAAGGAGCTGAAGGTTGGAATTCACATTCAGTGAATAAGTTCCCTAATTTTCATTGTGTGGTTTTATTTTCCCTAATGTTCATTTTTCATAGATTGTAGATGATATATTACATCAACTTGTGAACATTGAAGGAGTTTAGTGTTACCCTTATAAAATTAAGCCCCGAGGTCTTGGTCCTTTTCTTTGTGCTCTGAACTTGTCTGGTACTGCAGAGCAGTTGTGAAGGTGCTGAATTTGGTTCTTGGGGGATCCCAGCGTTGCTGGAACACTTGACTTGCATCAGGACTGCTTTTGTATTTCACCTGTGTTCTGTGGGGCAGCTTGGCTGAGCTGTAAGGACTGGGCACTGATTGAAATTGAAGAAGTTCCTGATTGAAATGGAAAAGTGGCAGTGAGGTGGAGAAGGATGGGTCCCTTTCCATTTTCCGTTCTCTTTGTCTCCCATTCAGCAGGAACTGACACTAAACTCAAATAATGCCAGGCACTTAAACACTTCCAATGGCTTTTAATTAGGGGAGGTGTAATAAGATGTATTTTCTTCTTCCAAATTCTTTGGGAAGATTAAATTCCTGGGGCTTTTCCTGCCTTATTCCCTGATTTTAGTATCAAGCATACTTATTTTGGACTTTGCAATGTGTTTGTGATAGAATGAGTGTTTCCTTAGACTGTTTATTTCATGATCTGCCAGAATTTTTACTCATTCTCCTCTGCTTTAGGGAATGGGAAGTTGGGATAAAGGAGAAGCAGGGAAGGAAATGCAATTTCAATTTCAGCAAATCAATTTCAGCAGGTCCTGGTTTCCAATACAGAGATAAATTTTCACAAGAAAAGTAATGATTCCTAGTAGATTATGTAATTTCAAGGCTGAGATCCATCAGTTATTTAATTAAGGCATTTATCAAATAATTTATTAAGCATTGCTAATAATTAGATGCAAAAGAACACCTTAACCAGAAAACAAGAAATGTCTCTCTTCACATGTATTTATATAGCAAAGATCAGAACAATGTAATTATCTGAGGAAGAAAAGCAACATATTTAGTGCTCTTTGTAGTTTTGTACTTAGACACATTAATTTGCAAATTAAATAGTAAATAAGTAAATAGTAAATTTTATTGTAATTCCAAATTCTGACTAATTTCTTCCACTGACTTCAGAGAAGACATTCCTTTCACATTTTGCTTAAATGTCCTTTCTAAAGGACTCGATAGTTGTGTTTTAAGAGAAGATCAAATAGGTTCAAAAAACTCAGTTGGCATTTGAATAGATGTAACACTTGTATGTGCCCTTAAATTGAAACAGGTCTTTAGAATTACCTCTACTCAAGAGAATGGAAAAAGCATCTAATATTTAAGTGGGTGATTTTATTTGCTTTTTATTTAAAGAACTTCTGTATTTTCCTCTGTAGTGTTTTCTTCATTCAGAGAGGCAATTTCCTGCAATGTCACAATACCTTGCACAGATTCTGCCCAGCTAGTTTGAATGAAAATTCTATGTATCCTATAATCTTATTTAAAATGTTGATGGAAATTATTTGCTCAGCTGTTATGACCTTTATCCTTATGAAATGTATAGTGTCTAAATGATTAATCTGAAGGCAAAACCATTCTGCATATTTTCTACTGTACATTATAGCAGTAGAAATGCCCAAAGAGATATGAGCATTCCTCTGCCAATCAGACTTTTTAATATAAATAGATAACATTGTAAGTAGATAATGTAAGATTACTTTTTCATCCATTTGGTCTTTTTTTTCCTAGGGGAAAAAAAAAATAGAAAAGGTCAGTTCTTTACTGCATTTTCCTTAACTCAGTAACGCCTTATTCCTGTCAAGCTTATTTGGAAATCGTGTGTAGCAAACATATACAGGCATTATTTTTGTGCCTAACAGAAAAATGAAATAAGTTAGGAGGGAAATTACCTAGGAAATCCTCCATGTTCTTTTAGTTCCCGTGTGGTCAGGATTTAATGGCAACTTTATGAAAATAAGAATATAAATAGGTTGGGTTCTAGGAGAATAATTTCTTTTACTGTTGGCAGTCTGAAAAATCTTGCTAACTCTACTGTTGATCTATGGGCTTTACCTAGCAAGATTCTCAGCACAATTTCTTTCAAACACAGTGAAACCTTTGTCCATCTGGCTAAGCAAAAGACACTAATGTTTGGTCTTTAGGGAGACTTTTTGACAATGCCCACTTGCTCAGCACCAAGCACTCTGTGCAGCACTTTCTCTGCTCTCTCAGGGTACAGAACTGAGTGGAGAAGGAGGCTCAAAACACAGGGAGCTTGGAAGTGCAGAGAGCAGTGCCCAGATCTGATTCCTCTCCCTTCCATTTGCCTTTCCCAAGCACCTTTTTCTGACAAATTTATAAGGCAGAGGAGCCGCAGGTTACTTCTTCTGTTGTATGTCCAACGTGGCTTTTCATCGTGGAATGCCAGAAGCCCTGGATCACCCTTCTGCATGTTAAATACTTCTGGTTTTGTTAATTTGGCAAGTTTTCACACATTTATGCTGGGTGTTTGGTGAAAATAACTCTCTGTTCATAGCACTGTCTGCAGAATGCCTGCTGTAGGACTGAGATTGTCCTGGCTTTTGAGTGGTGAGAGCAATCTAAAACCTGCCTGTTTCCTCAGTACTGGTAGAACCAAATAGTTTTTGGTATGTCTACAAGAGAAACAAGCTTTTCTGTCAAGAACCACGTGGCAAATATGCTCAGCAGTGGGAGAAACAGCATCTCGATATTTTCTTTATTCCTAATGGGCTCATTGGTATGTCAGACGAGTACGGAAGTAGGAAGGAGGGAACTGCATTTTACACTTTTAATACATAATACATCATCACACTGTGTTATAATTTTGTTTTGCTTAAGCTCATAAGAGCCCAGGTAAAAACAGCTGCGTTCAGAAGTAGCTTCCTCTGCTTAACAGACTCCAAGGGTGGAATCTCTAAATTAGTTTCTTCCCCCCTTACCAGCACAAAGCCCTCGGCGTTAGTCCCATTAGCGCTCGGTAATAAGTTCCTCTCCCCATACCAAGGAGCCCTGATGGAAGTTAAACGTCCCTAAATCCCGTGAATTGACGGGCAGGAGCTGTTTTCCACATGAGCGCGGCCCCAGCCAGGCGTACATCCGCGGAGCAGCGCAGGTCAGGGCGGGAGGAGGAGCGGCCGCGCTCGCTGCGCCTCCGATGGAGCCCGGCTCTGGCGAAGCCAAGTGAAGCGCGCACGCCATGCTCAGTGGCATTTCCAAAATCAGCTCAGCTGGGGGCCTCTGCTTATTGCATCAGCGGCGCACCCTGAGAGGGGGGAAAAAAAGAAAAAAAAAGCCCACGCGCAAAAAAAGGAAATCCATAATTTTGTCGAAGTAGCGGATCAGCATCTCCCCCCCTCCCTGTCCTCCCTCCTTCAAAATCATCACCGGCACGCGCTAATAGCTCTAATAGATACAGATTTTATGCATATTTCAGTCACAGCAGTATTTCTAATGCATATGTGAAAGGGTCCTTAATTTATGTCTACCAACTGTGTGGTGCCCTTCTTTTGGGTAATGTCATCATCCTAATGGTGTTTCTATTATACTCAAAGGTAGCAAATGAGGCTTATTGCAGGAAGGTAATTGATTTTCACTGAGTGAAAATGTAAATAGCCATAAGAAATCCTATGAAAGGCAAGCAGTTCGGAATTGCCAGCAAATTCATATACATTACTTATTGGTGTTAGTACCTGTAAAATGTGTCTTATTACAAGAAACCCACAATGACTGTATTTCACATTATTTTATTTCAAATTGAAGTAGAAATTGGAGAGTTTAGATGATTTTGCCTTTACCAGTTTGGCTGTGCATTTTATGAAAATTGCCATTCTGTTCGCTAAGGTTGCTTCATTTTGTCAGGTTTCTCTCAAGTGCAAGCGAATAAAATTCCTGATATGGACGTGTAAAGAGAAATGGTTCTCTGGGATTTCAGTACTCAGAGGCAGTCATTTCAGGCACCTCTTTGTGGATTGTCGATGTGAGCTTGCCTTTGCATCTTGAAGGGTTATTTGGGATGGTGCAGTTTACTCAGACCTCAGGATTCCAGAAGAATGCATAAGTTAAAATGAAAACATGCCCTTGGTGTTCTGGCTGCATCACAGCCACCGTTTTAGGGAATTGTTTTAGGTCAGCAGAAATAGCCACCTGTGGTTACAGTCTTCCTGTGTATTTTGCCAAGTGTGTAGGCTTTTTTTTTTTGTCCCCCACTCAGAATATTTTCTTCCCATTATTTTTGCTATCCACAGTGTGCTCCTGATTGCCAAAGTGATACCTGCTATGAAGGGCAAAGCTGATTAGATGCACATTTATTTCCTTTCAATATTGCACTGGGAGTTTAAAGTTCTATGTGTTTTATGATCAAGGACTGGTGGCAATAGGTTATTTTTCTCCCATGAATAAACTGATTTTCAAATCTTCCAGTGAGTAAATGACCAGGAAATGCTGCACATTTTAGTCCCTGCTGGCTCTATCCATTATCTCCCAAGTCAGAGTTTTGTCCCAGCATAATTGTTTGAATGTTTTTGCCATGTAATTATTATTTTCATAGCAGAAATGCACTTTAAAAACATTGGTTTTATTTAGAGTTAGAACATTTTTGGCTTTCTAACTAACAAGTGTTTATCCTTCTGCTGTTTGGTTGGAGAAAAATATAAAGCCCAACAGAGATTTCACTTAAAGCATGGACCTGAGAATGCTGAATTTTAGTATGGAATGACAATACTGGTGTTAAAAGTTAATGTGGGATGTATTATATTCAAAAGGTTTTAGAAAGTTACAGATTAAATTGTTGGTAGTTCCTTTAATTGGCCTCTGCATTTAGCATTTTTTTCTGCACATCTTATGTGCTCTGGCTATTATAAACACAGGTCAAGTTTAGGAACATGTGTTAGTGCAAAACAGATCAGAAAGCTCTCTAATTTTACAGTAGCAGAAAGCAAAAATTGTTTGGGTCTTTTTAATGTCAAGTTCCTGTCTTCAGTTTTATGCAACCCACTGCTTGACTCTTACTAGAACCTACAGGTTTTAAAAGATAAATCCATTATTCTTTCCAAAAACTATTCACCTTCTAATTAAGAAAAAAAAAAAATTCTCAACTTTTGGAAACCCTGTAGAATTAATAGTATTGCAGAATTTATATAGAGAATTAATAGTATTGCAGTCTTAACTCTGTACAGATGCAAACTGTGGTTTAACACCTTAGATGTACAGAGTACCTCCATTACTGCCTGTTTCAACTTGTTATTAATCTGTGAAGCTTGAAAGCACAATAAAAAAATAATAATCCATGTGGATTGCTTAAATCTTTGTACATGGTGTTACCAAAGCAGAGCCCTGATGCTTTTGAGATGTATTTTTGTAATGAGTCTAATTTTTTGTCTCCAAGATAAATCTGCAGATTGTCTGATATAACCATTTATGGTACAATTGATAGCCTTCTAATTTTTAGGTCTTCAGATCAAAAGGAAGAAAGATTTTTACAAGAATGAGTAAACAGACACGGGGAAAAAAATCAGAATATCCTGTTCTGTCTCCATCATTTTGGTATCATGGCCTATTCAGGCAGGTCTGAGTTAATAAATCTATGCAGGGATCAAATGCAGAATAAAAGGAAAAACCTCTGTGCAGAAACATTCCAGCAGAGAAAAACAACTCACATAAGCAAACAATTAGTAAAAAGCTCTATCTGTCCAGTCACTACATAAATATCTGGCTGTATTATATAGCCATATGTTCCACTACTCTAATTATTACAATCTAACAGTAATGTTCAACATCCTCTGCATTTTTTGTTAAAACTGAAAGAATAACTGGTACTGTGTGATTCTGTGGGGGAGATTTGAATCTGCAAACTTGAATGCTGGTTAATAGAGATTATTTGAAACTTGAATCCAAATGCTTTTAAAAAATCATGCCATTTTGTTGTTTGACACTAATTTTCTACCCAGCATGTATTAGCAATGACTGAAATTAGCTCCCAGTGAATTGTAGTTAAGCTATTTTATGCCATCTGCAAGGAGTTTCTGATGGCAGCTCTATCTGTGGTGTTTGCTGGTTTTGTTGTTGTTTGGTTTTGCCTTTTGGGGGTTTTGTTTGTTTGTTTGTTTTTGGGGTTTTGTTTTGGGGTTATGGGGTTTTTTTGGTTTTTTTAAATGTAATTCCCTGCAAATTTAGAGCTCCTAAAAGGTGAAATACAGCATTATTAGTGGAGTTCCACCATTCCAGGTACTCACCCTGACCCCAAGATACAGATTTGAACTCTAACGTGGCATTAATTCCTACAGTTAATTCCTAGAGTTCCTGAGCTCAGCTAACTCAGTGAGCTGGTGCTGTACACCAGGAGAGGAGGGTTTGGCCACCCCTTGGAAGTGGGAGTGGATTTTATGGGTTCATGGGTGAAAGCCAAACCATGTGGGTTAGCCCCATGTGGCTTTTTGGGAGCAGGATTTCACCCCTCACATTTCCCCAGGGAAATGATCACAGCCCCAAGCCTCAAGGAGCTCTGGGACATCTCTCTCAGGCACATGGTGTGACTCTTGGTTCTCTGTAATGTCTTTTTAGCCTTCAGAAGTCCAACATTTCTATAAAATCTACGTGTGCTAAATTACCACCTTGTAGATGATCCCTCATGTGCACACATTTGGAACCATATCGTGTACTATGATCTAATAATTCTCCAAGGGATATGGAAAATGTCCATAGCTCCTGGAAAACAGCAAAGATTCTTTGAGCTTTGGACATGCTAGGGTTTATGTCAGAAATCTGCTCGATTACAGCAAAAAATTACAAAAGTTGTGTGTTTTCAGATCAGGACCTTTACCAAGCAAATACACAGATTTGCAGTGGTAACATAAAGGCAGCATTTGACCTTCTCCACCACTCTCCACCCCTTATAAAGGAAATAAATGATGGTGGCTAGTTAGTATTCATAAGAAGTCACCAAAGAGATGATTTGCCTTGGAATAAATATGATTGAATTAGAAATGCACAGTACTGATACCCTGACCTCAAGTAAATGGGTTCCTTATTTATAAAAATGTACCTAGATACACTTCTCTTTCAGTCTGTTAATTGTGGTCGTTTATTAAGTAAATGTGTAACTCAATTCCAAAAGAAATTGAAAGGTTTTATTTAGGAAGATGAAAGAAGTCTGGCAGTTCATTCAGACTTTTGAATAAACTAATCAGACTACTCTGAAAACTGATACATATTTGCATTTTAAAATATGAAACAGAAAATGTGTCTGCTTCATAAAGTAGATCTATTATGGAGTAGATCTGTTATTTTTAGGGCTTTAATTAAAGATGATTGTAGATTGTTTTAGACTTCTGTAAGGAATTAATATTAAGCTTTGGCAATGCTGTTTCTTTAATATTGTTCTGCAGTTAATGTTTCTAAGCTCAGAAACAACTGCTAAAGTAGTTGAAGTAAGTAAATAAGTAATAAAAAGCACATCAAAGTAGTTATGATGAGACAGCCAGATGGCAGAGAATTGCAGTTCTTGCTGTAATTTTATCAAAATTACTATTGTCATGGCATGTTAGTTTTCATAAGAATTTGTACAGTCACTGATCTCATACAGACAAATTAATTTCAGGTTCTCTCATGTGTAGTCGCATAACAGCTATACTTGAGCAGGCACAAAGGAAAATTAAATAATCACAGTCACATAAACTTGAAAAGCGGCACAATTTAAGTTTACTACTCCATAACGTCTTGGGATCAGTGATCATTTTTCTTATGGTAGACTCAATTTGATCTACAGCAGTTCTGCCATTATATGGTTTCTGCTGCATTTAATCTTCATTATGAAAAGATATAGTATCATCTAATAGGGTGGAATTAGTAGTAATGCACAAGCATTGTAATAATTCCTCTGAGTTATATCATTTCGTGGAGTTTCATACTTATACCTCTCTCATAAAGCTACTGGGATGAAAATAATTGAACCACTTAAGTTTCATAAATATGTTATCATTACATGTTCTCTTCTTTGGTAAAGGATACCCTGTGTCTTATGAATGCTTGCAGAGGAGAAAAGATGGAGCATTGCATACAGTGAGCATGTAATCTGATTTTGATTTGAATCCCAGGTAGGAATAATGGCAGTTGGTTTCCCCAGAGGAGGAAGCCCCATGGCAGACCACCAGGGGATCCCTCTAGTGAAGCTGGTTTTTTTTTAGGCAAACAGTTTACAGTTTTTT
>VXBC01003199.1:187005-198381 GCA_013399945.1 Ploceus nigricollis | reverse complement strand
TTTTTTGGTTTTTCAGACTCCTTTTAAAGAGAAGTGGACTGTAGGTCTTTCATAACCTCAGGCAGGACGCTCACATGCACACATGATGTGCATGACTGGCCCCCAAGTGGAAGTGCTTTTAAATTGTTCATAAAGTGTGTGGCACTGCTGTGGTGCAGCAGTGGGCAGAGATTTACCTTGTGAGGAGCTGACTGAAGCAGCTCCAGTGGGATAAAGAGAGCAAGCACACTCCTGCTCACTACACCTGTAAGGACAGTGTACTGCTAGTGATTTTCCATAAAATAATTTATTTCAAGGCAGAAAAGCACTCCAAGGTTAAAAATTCTCTGATGAGGTGTGAAGATTTAATAAACCAAGTTTAATGTAGTGCTGTTATCATTGGGAGCTAGTACTGGTGATATAGTTCTGTTAGTTCTAATGCCTAGGGATATCTATCAGAGACTGCTCAAAACTTCAGCCATTTAGAACATTATGTAGGTTATACCTTGTCCCATGTGGAAGGTATCATCCCAAGCCATGTAAATTCAGTTATGGCTAAAGCCAATGTCTTGCACAGAAATCAGTGCTCTGCATTCATAACAAAACTGACTGAATCCCACAAGACATATTTTCTGTATTCCATGCCACTAGTTTTTTGGTATAATCTCAAGTGAAATAAGCTGCAATAGTCATTTTAGTAATGTAAAGGAAGAGATCAGTGCTGTGAATTCACAGTACTAAACTTAATGTCTTAATCCTTAATGTCTTTACTAAAAATGTTAGTGTGAGGAATGAAAATGCAAAAGAATTCTGGAGTCCAAAGTAACTTTAACACAGGGTGGCCATGTTCTGTCTGTGAGGTTTGGTAATTCTTTACTTGCTTCTGTTCACAGTCCTCTCTCCCTGACCTGTGGTAATTAGCAGTGTGTACATCCCATTCTGCTGAAAGGAATATTTAGAAATAAAAGCCTCATTCACCTTCTGTGTCTTAGTGACACCACAGGATAAAGCAAGCATGCCCCACGTCCTCTGTTTTTAATTTTGAGGTTGGAAAGCACTTGTCTTCAGCAAAAGAAAGTGGTGTTTGTGATGCCAGTCAGTAGAGCCCAGAAACCTCCCTGGGGGTTTTCACGGGCCATTGGGAGCAAATGCCCAGCTTGCAGGTCAAAATCCACAGCACTGCTAGAACCTGTGTACATGAAATCTGTTGTGCTCCATTGAGCACTGTATTTCTCCTGTCTTGTTTTGACATTACTCACAGCGAAACAGCCAAATCAATCTAGATGAACTCAATCCTTTCTGGGCAGGAAGGCAAGAAAACTGTTCAAATCTGTTGCTTTGCAAGGATTTTTAACACTCAAATGTGTATGGAGATCATGCTTATTGGGAGGAAGGGCAAAAATTCTGCTTCAAAATTAATAATTCTCTGCTGGGATTCAGCTAGGAGATTTTGTTTGTCTTTCAGGGCAAACAGTATTGGCAATTATAGCCAGGTTTTATCCCTTTGCTAACTTTACTTTTCAGAAGTTAGTTTCCAGGTGGGCACGTGAGGCTTTTGCACGCCAGGATTTTATGTTGTGAAAATGACATTTGACATCTGTGAGCAAGCTGGACGTGTGTGAGAAACAAAGAACCAGGGAGCAAAAAGAGGGGTAGGAAAAAGTGGGGCACTCTTCTGCTGCCCCACAGATAAAGAGTGGAGGTTCAAATCTTCCAAAGAGAAAACCAGCACTGAAGCACTTGCTAAGCATTGTGCACTGAGCTGTCACCTCCAATGTACCTTTGAAATGCTGGCTGTTTCTTAAAGGGGAGGATGGAAAACAGAAAGTGTAGAGTTTCATTCGCAGAGACTTTGTCAGGGAGTGAGGCTGTGATATGATTTCTGTCAGAAACAATCTGCTTGAAATTTCTCTGTCTTTACTTCTGAGCACGGAGTTGCTTGTCTGTGTTCTAACCCTAGGTGATGGGATCTGCTGCCTTGTCAGATAACATTTGAGTTCACTCACTACCTGCTTGTTGACTAGTGCACAGACTCACTGTGGTGGCAGGGAAAGCCTTTAGGCTACCCAGCATCTGTCTCTTCTTGTAATTAGTTGCAGCCTTGTGTANGGAGAATTGGTCATTGTGTTTCCTTAGACTCCTGCCCTGGTGATTTTTTTTGTCCCATGTGTGCTTTGTCTGACAATTTGCATACTTTAAGCATCCACCACGTGCTCCCAACCTTGAATGCTACTGAGAGAGGTCTTTTTGGACCAAACTTCAAAAAAAAAAATCCAACTAGGAGAAGAGACAGCTTTGAATATTTGAATGCCTTCCTTCTTCACATGTTAAGACAACAGCTGTGTAAAGTTAGAAAGTGTGTGCATGCCTGGGACTATTTTGATTTTTCATGAAGTGCCACAATTAACAGAGTTGCTTGTGGTAGTTTGGTGGGAGAGCAGGAGACATACTGTGGATTGTTAGAAGGATCTGTTGCTGTTGATTTGAATTTCTTGCAGCACCATATTTTTTAAAATACAAAAGTTTATCAAGAAAAACAGCTGTTCATTGGGATAACTCTTAAAATTTATAGAACAGGTGAGCAGGAGGTTGATGCAACCACTGATAAATCATCAGTCAAGGTGTAGAGCACCCCTAACTAATAAAGATGGCAGGAAATATTATGGAGAGGAAAAATCATACCCTAATTTCTTGTAGCTGAATTTCTTCTGCAGCAACCACCATCAGCAGTGGGACTTGATGGATGGAAGTGTTGCTATGGTAGTCTTTAAATATCAGAATTTCATCATTAACAGCAATGAGATTTATGACATGAAGAAGAAAAATCACATTTCTTCCATACTACACTGCTTCCCTTTATCAGAGTAATCCTACATGAGCTGTCATTTGGGTACTTTTCCTCTTTTCATTCTTATTTGAATGAACAAAATGCCACTGGGTTTGCATCAGTAATGTCAGAGCAACTGCATTATCTTAAAAATCAGTTCCTGAGATTAAAGTGTCATAAAAATATTCCTAACTTTATTATCTAGTGTTGATTTTTTTATTTGAGACTGCTGAGCTGAGTTAGCCTTTTCACTTCATATTTTGAGGTGATTGAGGGATGTGCAGCAATGAAGACAAACAGGTCTCTAGATGGTGCTATGTAGGTATAAGATTCAATTAATTACATAAGAATAATAAAATGAAAAGGCTTGATTTCCTTTTAAGATGGTGAGTGATGTTTGCTAAGCTCCTTAGGACTCCAGGAGAGTTTTCAAAAGGTGACTTGGGCTCGTGGGAGCCAAGGCTCAGATTAAGCCAGTGGGAAATGTGGGAGGGTTTTAATCTGTGCTGGCTTCTCACTGTGTTCTGAGCCGTGGCACTGGCAGCAGAGTGGTGGGACAGCTGTGGTTTGTGACTAGAAAATCAGATTTCAAACATCCAGGCTGTAATAAAAAGTAGATTTGCCTCTGTGGATCTTGCTTCTAGAAATTTCTAGAAATTTCTAAGAAATTCAGACATTTCAGAAGTTCATCCTGAACTTAAAATCAGTTAACAAGTAGGGAGAACACAACTAAAAACCCAAAGAGAGTGAAAAAGTATATATAAAACCAGACAAAGCAGAAGATGAACACAGGGAGATAATATTTAAAAAACCCCAAAGAACAACAACAAAAGAAACAAACAACCAGCAATAAAAAACCAACCCAATTCATATATAATTCCTGCAGTACTCTGTCCCACTCATCACAGCAGCTTTACTCTTCAAGGCTGCTGTGTCAGTAGCAGGGACATCCCTTAGGCTGCTAAATGGAAAAAGAGGAAATATTAAAACTGAGCTTGGTCAGTTAATTGGACTAATTAAGTGATTTTCCCACTTTTTATTTTGTTCCCCTTAAAGTGACTTATCCCTAGAGATCTATTGCACCAATATTTGATAATATGTACTTTCTGGACAAAATTATTAAATATGAGCTACAGTTAGAAAAAAATATGCAGAAAAATATAAATGTCTACTTCCTCTGGCATTGCTTCTCAGTATCACCCCATTTTTAAATACAGGCACAGAGCTCTCTGCTATTTATTAGCATCTGTCTCCTTAATTTCAAAGATAATGTTTCTGTCATATTATGAACACTAATTTTATCTTCCTGATATTTTGACAGTAATATTTAGCTTTCAACAGAACTTTTCTCTCTGCAGCTGCAGAGAACTTTATAAATTGAGGTAGTACTTTGTTTTTACAGAGGGGAAATCTGAAACAAAGATATATTAAATGATTCATCAAAAGCTAGCAGGAAAAAAAGTCCCTGGGCAACCTGTTCCAGTTTGTTCCTCACACCTGGCACCACTATGTGGATTTTTTGGGGTTTTTTTCTATTAAGGTTGGGATTAAATATGTGCGATGGTATTTTTTAGATGTTTCTTAATTCTTATCTATGTTATAGTCTCACAAACTGTGAGTTTTACAGCACTTCACTCTAAGAAACTAAAAATGGAGTTGTATTTCTCTCTCTATAAGGCTTTTTAAGGATAAATTGTTTAATTAAGAAATGACAAATTATTTTAACTTTTAACTTAACGAACTATTCGTGTTCCCCAATGTGGACTTTTTTATTTAATTACATAATATTACCTAAACTCATGAAGAAGAAGGGTTAGTTTCTGCTTTAAAACCTCGATCTTGTTTTGTATATATTATTATATTCTAAAACCTTAAACTCTTAAGTTTTCTACTATGTGATGTTACACGCTTCTATTCAAACTACACATAATCTCAGTTTTATCATTCCATTTTGGAAGTCTTTTCTATGGTTTTAGGTCAAATGCAGTGTTCTCTTGGGGGTCAGAGCCTATCAGCACAGAAAGTCTGAAATTCTCAGCAGCCAGGGTTCCAGCACCTGAGCACACTGACAGTGAAAGCTTTCTGCTCATATGGAATCTGAGTCTTCCCTGTCTCAGTCTAAGGCCATTTTCTCTCCCTGCAGGCAAGGCAGGAGAGCCTTGTCAGGCAATTGTGGAGAGCATCGTGGTCCCCCTGAGCCTTTTCTTCTCCAGAATAACCAAATCCAGCTCCCTCAGCTTCTCCTCACAGGACTTGTTCTCTACACCCTTCACGAGCTTTGTTTCCCCCTCTGTGGACACATCTTTGGTGGGATTAGAATCCTCTGTTGTCCTTTAAAAGATTCCCATTCTAACAGAAGGTAAAGAAAGTGGTGAATAATGGCATATGTTAAATAATATCCCTTTGAGCTTGAGCTGTGAGTCTGCATTTGGAGAATCCAGAGAACCTGACAAAACACCACCGCGGAGGGGATTGTGGAAGCACTGCCTTGATGCCTCGAGAAGGCTGCCCTGGAGCAGAGACTGGACAGAGCTAAAGGATAAAGCAGGGATTTATTAAAAGCATCTCCTCCATGGATCCACCTTGGGCAGCACAAGAGCCCAGCCAGGGCTGCACCCAAGAGGAACCAAAATGGTCCCAAAATGCACGGCCGCTCACGGGGGCTCTCCCTTTGATCAGTTCTGCTCCATTTGCATATTGGAGTTCATTGTCCAGTTCCAGCTTTAGCCCATGCAGTCCCATCCTGCTTGTTTTTCTCTCTTCAGCCCACGTTGTTTGTGCTCCTGGGCCTGAGATTTGGATCATTTGTCCTTGGTGCCCAGCTGGAGAAGGAATTGTTTTGTCTCCCTGCTCTGTGCAGAGAGCTCACCATCCCCTAATGTGAAGCTCAGACCCACACACTAAAGCAGCACAGAATCTGAAAAATATAAAAACTAAACCTGAGGCATCAGCCTCAGGAATGCAAAGGGCAGTTTAGATCAAGTGCAGTTAACTAAGGAATCTGAATTACATTCTGGATACATCTGAAAATCATGGTTTAGATTATGGCAGGGTGTGTCCTGGTCTTTGAAACTGCATCCATTTGGGAATCCTTCAACAACAGATCTCCCACAAAGCTCACGGAGTTCAGGCTATGGTACTGTAATGGCAGGATGGTAGACACAACATGGAAATTATCTTGTTATATCAACAAAGATCCCAGCATAAGTTTTATTTTCAGTCTTTGTGTTCTCTTGGCTCTAATCCCTAGCAGGGTTTATAAAGTATCCTCAGACAGAAGGTGTAAGGTGTGAGCTGAGTGAGGATCCAGGCTGGAATGAGGAAACAGGTCTCTGTTTCAGCTTGGCACTGCAGGAACAATAACAATGCCCACAGGTGGGAATCAGTGTTGTTCCTGGTAGATTTAAGGAGGTACAGAACATTTCAAATAAACTTTCCTCCAGTTCATTGGAAAATTATGAAATGAAAGCATGATGATTTTTTTTCATAATTTTGCAATGTGGGTACCAAAAAAAAAATGAAATCACTTGGACAGCACAAAAGAACTTTGACAGGTTTGTTCTAGCAACAGCAGCCATCTCTCATTATTTTCGTGCCACTTGCTTGGTTCAGCCTATGGTAATATCTGTATATGAAATATCTGACAAATATTAGTAATTCCACGAAAATGAACATTTAAGATTCCAGGTAACAGAACTGGGGTTTAGGAAAATATGTAAAAGCAGAAATAGTGTCACCAAATATGTACCTCAGTGAGAATTACATGTAATCTTTTTTTTCCTGTTTCACACCGTTCCATTTCCAAATTTTTTCTGGTTTTTTCCACCAAATATTGCACCTTGGCTTCAAAATCTTTCAGTTCTGTGACACCCCTTTTTGTTTCTGCACGTAAAACCTCAGTGAAACATACTTTTCTGAGCATCCACCACAGTAGAAGATATTTTAAGGACATTTAAGTTCAATCCTCTGCTTCTGGGTCACTAGGCTCGTGCCCAGAAAGCAAAGTCTGTTGTTGCCTTCCATGCAGCATTTCCCTCTGAGCATTGTGGTTTCAGAACATGGGCCTAAAGCCAAAGGTTGGTACCTCAGCAGCAAAAATGGAGCAGCTTGCCACCTGACTTCTGCAAGGCACAGCATCAGTGGTAGCCTTGATCAGCTCCTTTTCTTTTGCTGTTTTTAATTAGTTTTAGTCATACCTCTGTCTTGCACTTGGGGAAAATTTGGGGTTTTTTTCAAAGCTGGACTCCAGCCACCCTCTCATGCCCATTCTGCAGCTGAGGGCATCACTCTGAGCCTGGGGGGGCCAGTTTGGCACAGTGAGGGATGAGCTACCTTAGAGGGGAAACTGAATTTCAGCTGCAGCTGAGCACGCTGGAATCGCCTCAGCTGACAGCTCTGGGGGTGCCTCAAAACACCTTTTAACAGCTCCTTGTCTGCTCCCTAGATTGCTGGAAAAAGGGACCTTGTGAGCCACGTGTTTGTGGAGGAAATATCTGTATGAGTGGTTTTTTATATATATATATGTGTATGTGTGTGTATATATATGTGTGCATGTATAAATCTATATGTGTGAATGTGTGTATATATATGTGTGCATGTATAATATCTTTTTTACATGTATGTCCTGCTTGGTTTAAGTGTTTAAATTAAAGGGCACATACATACTTCTTTTTAAGGCTGAGATCACTAGGCTGACAAGATTTTTTTCCCTTCCCAATTTTCGCCACGTTTTACTGTAACTGTGAATGCAGGCATTTATTTTATAGAAATGCTGATTTTTCTTTGGTTTCAGCACTGTTTGCATTCATATGGCAAGGAAAGTACCACAGCTCATGGTCTGTGAGGAGGGGTGATGCACATACATTGTGTTTTCTAAATCATTCACTCCCTGCCCTGAAACCTGTCCTGTGTGATCACGTGCTGTTAAACAACAGATATTTTCCATCCTCAAACGTGTGCCTACAGCTTGTGAAATAATCTCTTTATGCCTCTCAAATCCCATAGGATTGTGGTAATTTTTTGGAATTAAACACCAGAATATCACTTTTCAGTTGATGCAGAATCCTCACTGGAAGCTGTTACAGAGTAGTTTTTTACATATTACCTATTATAAAGCAGAACTATTCCAGCAGTAAGTGATGACTGCAGCTTATAAAAAATGATATGGATATCTGTGACAGAGTAATATATGGAAACCTGTCATATAGAGGAGGGCTTGATAGTTCTCTTATTGTATTTCTGTATTAATACAATCATAGAGGGTATTTTCTACAGAAGATGCTAAAGCTTGTTGTAAGACAGTGAATAGTAACTATTTTAAACTTGGTTCCATTTAGGAGGATTCTAAGTCAGTCAATTGATCTAGTAATATTTTAAACATGTTTTGTTGTTTTTATAAATTGATTTTCTTCCACACCATTTTTTGAGGGAAATGTCAGTTTGTTTGTTTGTTTGTTTTAATAATTAATTGTCTTCACTCCTCACACTTTAGGATTCACCTTTTTTTTTTTTTTCTGAATAGATGAATTGCATCATTTATGTAGTCAGGCTGTTGGGTATCCCCAAACTTGCCACAGTACAGTTGTTCTCAAAAATCACAACTGGGGGAGGTGAGGAATGAATTTATAGACATTTATAGAGATCAAACCCTATGGGTTCCATATGCCTGAGACATTTAGGAGGTCTTGGCTGGAGACCAGACAGAGCTCTGGGTTTGCTGGGACCAGTGTAGGGATCCTTGGTGGCTTTGCTGCAGTTGTGACCTCATCTGTTCTGGTTTAACCAGGTCTAAACATTCCAGAGTGTCATTGTTGCTGTTGGTAATGAAGGGATGGGACTATTTTTAAGTTAAGAATGATTTTATTGCTCAGATAAACATCAGTCTCAGAGGCTGTGAGATTTTAGAGGAGCAAGAACTGGGCCATAGCTCAGAGTAGTCACAAGTTCTTTGTTACAAAGCAATCTAGAACTTTCTAACCAGCAGACAGTTGCCACAGGGTGTATTTTGCTTTTCTAACCTACCACCTTTATTTAATTTTGCTGCACTGCAGATACTTTTACCCAATGAGCTTCTGTCTCACAGGCACACATATTATGACTTCTAAACTCCCAACCTACTCCATACTATCACATTACTACTCTATAAACCCTTCACCATCTTACCCATCCACTTTCTCACTTAGTTAAGGCACATTCTTACTTACAACTATAGAAACACAAGTTTATGATTTTTCTGCTAAATGTCTGTGTATTGTATTTTTACATCAATCCAAGGTTACAGATCAAACTCTCCAGTGTCTGTGGAAGTTTGTGTTTTTCTGATTCCCAGGCCAGAGGAAGGGCTGAGCATGAAATTGGTCCTGTCTGCAAACACATATTCTATTTGGGTGTGCAGTAACACACATTCAGCTGTGCAGCTTAATGAAAAGTAGCTCATTAAGCTGTGGGTTAATCAGACCTGTAAAATCACAGCTTTAATGTGTGCAATTCGTAGGGGCCATCTCTGCTCCAGTGCCACAATGCCTCTGTTTTTCCAGCTCTGACTGATAAAGACTGTCTTTTCTCTATTACACATCACATTTACTCCTCTGAGATCAGCTTTGGGGAAATGGATTTGTGGGAAGACTTGTAAAACGAGTCTCTGAACTGACATTACATATTACAATTTTCAGAACACAGTTCTGAAGAGAAAACTGCCTTTTCAAAATTCAGCTTCCTTATAAGAGAATGTTTTTTGTGAGAGCATGTTCTTACACCTGAATTCAAATTTCAAGTGAAAATTAGAGGCACAAGTGTTCATATTGCTGAGTGCTAGCAATCTTACAGCTGTAAAAATTACAGCTCTGGCTGACAGTATTGCCTTATTCCTTAATGCCATAAAGAAACACTTTCGTCCCTGTCCTAAAAGAAGAGAAATATAATTTTTTTAAAAGTAAATGAGAATAGCTCTTCACACATATATACTTCAATATTAGTATCAATAATTGTAAAATGCCCATCAGTGTAACCTTCTCATCCTAAATTTCTTATCAAAGCCTGTTGTTTAACAGTCTAAATACCCAGTTTTATACAATTTTATTCTGTAGATACACATAGATATGTACAATAATGTACAGAATGTGTTAATTTGTAAACAGAACTTACCTTTTTGTGTGTCTTAACAGCTTGAACATTAGAAGATTGTTTATCTAAGGCCCTTACCACTGCAGCATACCACTAGATGATTTCTTGAATTGCATCTAAAACATAAATATAATCTGTACTTTGAGTATGCTAACCAATATAATTTTTTTTCACCACTAAGCAATGTGTTTTTGTAAGTCCATTTGTTTTTATTCCCAAATTGGAAGAATCCCCTTATGAAGCATTCCCACAGTCAAATGTTTACAAGGGCATAAGGAATATAAAACAAAGACAATTTTTAGGATTTTGTTAAGACTCATGTTTATCACAGTGTGGACAAAAATGCAAAGAGAAGCATTTTCTTATCTATTCCTGTTACATTAGAAAAGTTCATGCCCCACTCTTAGCATTTTCCAACACAGCTGTAGAGTAGTTTAAAGCCTATTTTTTAAATAAGTGATGCTCAATTTGTCTTTGATGATCCGCATGATTCAGGTGAGATGGGAGCACGGTCGGGCCCTTATTTGCATAAAAATTAATCACAGAAAAATGTAAATTGATAAAATTTTGCCTGGCTTTTCCCCCCTATTCGGGAACCCATGGATGGCTCCCAGAAGCAATCATCTCAGTATGGTGCCACGTTGGATGCTACACAAACGATCACATTTGTGTTGAATACTCACTCATTTAAATGTCAGCACTGATGGGGCGGTGCACCACCAGAAAAAATGAAAAATAAATACACAGCAGCTGAAGACCATCAAATCTGTGGGCACTCTTTAGAGATATATGATCTAATGTGAAAAAATTGTAGATTAATTATCCTTTTTCAGAATGGTAATTGTTTTAGCATCACAGCAGAAAAAAAAATTGGCAATTTATTTGGAATCAAACAAAAACCAGTAATGTTAAATACGTCATTACACCATTGTGTTTATTAGAAGGCTGCAATTAATTCCTGAGGCTCCTTTGGTCTCTGGGACTGCATAAAATGACACAAAAGAACATCACTATTAATTTTCAAACACACTCTAAACCTGCAAATAATTTACCCAACAAAAATAAAGTAAGTAACAATTGAGAATACAAATTTTCTAGCTTTTTTTATTTTTCTAAACAGCGTATTTGCATGACACTGCTGTCACATAATAGTATCTCATAGTCCATAATGAATTTCTCATCTTTTGAAAGGAAGGGAATAATTTTCCTCATTTCATTTATGTGTAATATATGGAATATTTTGTAATATATGGAATATATTGCAATATTCTGGAATATAGGTATTGCAGAAAAATTGCCAAACCCCCCAAGAGTGGGCGGCACAGAACCCAGCCCCTCTTGTAATTTTCTATTAAAAAACTAAACTTCCTTCTGCTTCCTCATGGTGTAAATTTCAAGTAAAAGAGTAAATAAATGCTTTGCAGTGGTTATGGCTCTGAATTTATATT
>VXBC01003199.1:170300-186686 GCA_013399945.1 Ploceus nigricollis | reverse complement strand
TTATATCATTTATATATACATTTTTACTAAAATATATATATCTATTTGTATATAATAGAAATTAAAAGAACCACCTTATCATCATTTCACAGAACTACACCTGACTTTTTACAACAGTTTTAAATGCAGAGCAGTGGTTCTACTCACAGCTGGAATAATACGTTTTATAATTTTTTTCTTTTGTTCTTGAGGTCCACNTGTAATATATGGAATATATTGCAATATTCTGGAATATAGGTATTGCAGAAAAATTGCCAAACCCCCCAAGAGTGGGCGGCACAGAACCCAGCCCCTCTTGTAATTTTCTATTAAAAAACTAAACTTCCTTCTGCTTCCTCATGGTGTAAATTTCAAGTAAAAGAGTAAATAAATGCTTTGCAGTGGTTATGGCTCTGAATTTATATTTCTAACTGAGCTAAATCCAGCATAGAGAAAAGAAATGGTAGTTTACACTTCTTTCCTGGTTTGTTTTTCTTTTTTTTTTTTTTTTTTCCACCCTCTGCCTTTAAGAAGCAATCTCTAGAAAATTATAGCAACACAAGGACTTGTGTAATTTATAATCATCTGTAATAGGTCAGGCACAGTGCATTAGATCAGTGCATTAGATCTTCAGGGGCTGGAATTCTGTGTTTCAGCCATGCAGTCTGAGCCTGAGCTGAGAGGATAAATTTTAAAAGCCATTCATTAGGCCTGAGTTGGAGAGCTTTGAATTTCAGTATAATAAATAGTATAAGTTAATTTTTTTTTCTCTTTACATTTTTTTTTAATTTAGAGGGATCTGGTAGTAGTTGCTTATGTGATTTCTCAGGGACACAGCCCAGCTGTAATTCACATGCCTTTATACCTTTTATTTACTGTGCCAGTATATTAAAAATATATATTTTATTATATATAATATATATTTTATCATATAGTATATTTTCTAATTTTTTATATCATTTATATATACATTTTTACTAAAATATATATATCTATTTGTATATAATAGAAATTAAAAGAACCACCTTATCATCATTTCACAGAACTACACCTGACTTTTTACAACAGTTTTAAATGCAGAGCAGTGGTTCTACTCACAGCTGGAATAATACGTTTTATAATTTTTTTCTTTTGTTCTTGAGGTCCACGTTTCAGGATCTGGCTGCACTGAGATTAAGAACATTTTTTCAGCTGTTTCAGGTCAGCAAATATTTTGGTAAGGGTATATATTATTTGCTTTCTGGAAATGTAGGGCAGTTGCAGTTTTGGCTGTGAGTAATTGTATTTCTGTACTGTAAAGGACACTGTATGGTTGATGAAGGGGACTTGTAGAGCACCTGCTAGCCCAGGTGAGAATGTGGCAGTGCCTTTGGTGCTGTTGGAAGGGTTTGCAGGCATTGTATGGATGGGAATTTAACCCCTAACTGGAGGATTTTTGAGGTTGCAATCCTTTGTTCACGTTTGTAGCTGCCAATGTTGGCAGTGCTGCTGTACCCTTGTTCCTCATGGATTTCCTTTGGGCCCTTAGACTGTTGCTGTCCTTGCTGCTCCCTTGGACGTGCAGATCCTCCTCTTGTGCTGCACAGCAGCCTTGACCTCATTCCTACACCCTGCCCATGCTCCTGCCCCGTTCCACGTTCCCCATTCCCAAATGCATCTAACCCTTGAATATTGATCACTTTCAGCAACTGGTTAACTTGAGATCATCTGCAAGCAACACCAGGTTAAACTCTCTGCAGCATGCAGCTCCTGTGGCAAGAAGTCAAAGGAAAATCTCAGATGACCCCTCCTAAAGATTTTCTTTACATGTAAAAGGTAAAGGATTTTTCTTTTCTTTCCTTCTCCCTGAACCCCTGCACACAGAGTCCATATTACCTTACTTGGAGAAACATTTCTGAGCAGCATAACGTCAGCTATGTGGAAAATACTGTGGCCTGCAAGTGGAAGGGAAGTATTATTTTCCATCAGATTCCATGAAATTGCTGGTTTTTAATAAATATTAGACACAACATAGATAATTTCAACAAATTGGTTTTATTTAACTCAGTTTTCTTAAGATAAAGTCTATCTTTTCAAAAAGGGACAGTTCTGCTGACTTCTAGGCTCCTCGCTAAAGAGTCTTTGAAAATCTGATTATTCTCCTCTTACAGAATTAAGAGTGTAATTTTAAGTACCAAGGTTTGAAAAGTTTAGTCTGTATTAAAACACAACGCATCTAAAGAGAAAGAAAAAATGTGTATGGCCATGTGCAAAGTGAGTAACTGCAGAAAAGCTTTAGTCCTTAGCAGTAACAAGTCCTAATCTGTTAAATCTTTCATACATGTTTATTACAGACATGCTGATTGGGCTGCTTTGGGTTCCCCAAAGTAATTATAACATATTATATTTAATAATTGTATTATATTTAATAATTACAGAAGATTAATTTTATAATATGAATTATAAGATTAATTATATATAAATGATAATTATATTTAATTATACTGATATACAGTATCATATTCCCTGCATCTTGCACTTCATTGCAGCACTAGAAAGAATATAGTTGGTTTTTTTATAGAAGATGGAAGGGTCCCTTTTTATACCTCAGGATTGACTCCTTTATTTCATGTTTGACCCTCCACACCAGAAGAAATTAATGGTACTGTCCCTATGTAAGTGGAGCCTTCTTAGAAAATATGGAAAACAAGCAGGGCTTTTTTAAAAGTGGTTATTTCATAGCTGGCTTTAAGAGTTCATCATACCAAAAAGTCACACCTATGTCTTCTTCAGAGTGCTTAAGCTCAAATTGCCAAGGGAAAAACAATGCTCTGAAATTCATTCTACTATCAGCAAAATCAAGTCCAAAGCACATGGCCACCCTGATACTCTTCATATCTTATCATGGAAATTTAATGGTCTTTTATCCCCCCCTTTCCTCTGGTTGTTGTGGGTATACATACCCAGCACAGCTTGTGGATGTTTATTATTTCCAGGAAGAAAAATTGCAGGTAATTACTTGTTGGGAAAAGAGCTAAAGCAAGGTACTGTGAGTGCATCAGGAACAGCCAGAATTCAGAAACAAGCTAAAAAAAAAAAAAAGACAAACACAAACTACCTGCTCTGACAGGGACTCTGATAATGCAAAATCCCTGAGAATTATAAATACACTGCAGTTGCTTCACTGTAATGAGTCACTCAGTATAAAGGGATAGCTGAATATAGGTATTTATTTGTTTCTCCCAAACTACTCAGTCTGTAACTACTTTTTTGGTAATAAGTAGTCTAATTAGAATGAAAAATGAGTGAGCCATTGAAAAAAATAGAACCAAGGAAAAAACCTAGCTATTATTTTGTGGTTGTTCTTGTTCATTTGTCAGAAACTGAAGATTGAAATAAACTGGTAGCAAAAGACTCCAGAAGGATATTTTGGATTTTTTTCTTGTATGCATCACAAACTACAAACACAAATTCTCCCTGCCCTGAGCAGGACCTCCAGAAGTCTTCTTTAGTCCCTTTCACATAATCAGGTATGCTTAGGTATTTGTTTTTCAGGTTAGATGTCAATAGTGATAATATGTCTTAAAGACAACAAGAACCAAAAAAAATACTTTAAGACTGCCAGGAGCCTTTTCATTTCTAAAATAGCCAGAAAAACTCATAATCCTGATTAAACCATGAATACTGAGATGGATTCAGCTGGAGACCATCTAAATTACACAGGTTCCTTACTTCCAGCTGTAAATGATGTTAATTTTGGTGAATGATTATCAGGGGAGTTCCATGTGTACGACTAACCTCAGCCACTGAGTTTGTGACCCTCAAGCAGCCTGCCCAGCTCTTATTCCCCTTCCAGGAGACAAAAGAAGCTGTGGGACAGCTGCACACCACAGCATCATGTTCTCTGAGAGCTGTCCTGCTTGCTTTGAGAAACAATCCTGTGGTTGTTTCAGTTTGGATGTGCCCCCTGTCACATCAATCAGCAAATTTTAGTGCATTTACATCTTAGAGAGAACTGGGCACCTCAAAAGGCTCTCAGGTGAAACCAGTTAATCTTTCTCTTGCTGAACAAAAGTCAGAACAGCTTCCACCAGCACAGCAGAAGTATTCTACAGTATTAATATTTCTCTTCTTTTTCCTTTTGAAGGGTGCAATAGTGCAAAGAAACCCAAATAAACCAGGCCAGGCTGTATTAATTCCAGCCAGTTTGTGATCAGCATCAGCAGCCTGCTACTGCAATTTGCCAAGAGCCTACCAGGGCTCAGCTAACTGGAGCAGATGTTTGCAAGAGGATCCTTTTGGCTGCATTGTTCCAAGGTGGCTGCAGAGACTGCAGTCAGCCACTGCTAGGTGCAGCCAAATTCAGGATCTGAAGTTTGATTGCCATGGGGAAATGAGCTCACACTCCAGTTCAGCGTGTTTAAATGATTTTTAAGTCAAAACAATGTCACTGCCAGGAGGTCCCATCTTTCAGACAATTGGGAGATTGTGCACCAGCACAAGAACTCCAGCTGCTTTTGTCTTAAACAGCAGCCTAAATAAAAGGACTCACTATACACCTGGCTTCTAACTTTTTAATAATTCACACATGTCAGATTTGCAGGCTGTGCTGTGTAGCTCCTTCCTGCTAATTACACGTTGTCTCACACTGATGCCATATCCCTCCTTAAATCACAAGCCACTTCTGAAAATTTAACCCAAAATATCTGCACAGTACTGCCTTGGCAGTTGTTTAGTTACAGGCAATTCTCTTTCCCTGTTGACTTTTCTCTTTTAGCACCCCTTTTCTACCCAAAACTAGTTCATGGGAAATCAAAAATAAGGGATATGGGGTATGTGATGTCCATCACTGCTCCTGACTGGCACGTGGGAGCTTTGTCCAGTTCCTAACTGGGAGGCTGCTGTGTGGTAAAGATAATTAAATACACCTGGTAAGATCAATATATTGACTTTGTGTGGGGAAAGTAAACTAGCAGGTATAGTTTTTTGTTTGTTTGTTTTGTTTATTTCCAGGAATTTCAGAAGAACACTCAATTACAAAGTAGGGGTAGGGATTTTTCTTACGGGTCAAATAAAAACATGATCAGTGTTACTGTTGCTAAATAAATTTCACATATACTAAAGCTGGAAATTAAATTCTGATACTTTGTTTCTAGTTTGCCTGGAGTTTTGTGATTTGCATCTACATAGTGTGTGTGAAAGAGATTCAGGGAGACCTGCCAGTTACTCAAAGCATGAGTAATTTTATTTCACTTTTTCTGTAATGACTACTAAAAAAAAAAATACAAACCAAAACAACAACAACAACAACAACAAAAAAAAAACCCAGACAAGTGTAACCATGCAATCCATAATAAACTGAACACACCAAAAGAAACCTTGTTCCCTGGCAGTGACTGGTTCAGCAGAGAGGAAAGCATCTGTCAGGAGGCTTTGTGTGAGTCACTATCTCCATCTAGCGCTGCCAGCAAGGAATTGGGCTGCTAAACCCTCCGTGGTAGGGACACTGCAAGCACAAGAGATTCTGTAATGATATAAAATTATTCTTCATATAAACAGTTACTGTTTCAGTCATTAATTCATTATAGTTTAAAATATGTCAGCGTTTCATTTGTAACACACAAAGTTAATAAATTGGCTGTAAAAGTTCACCAGGTGTTGACATTTGCAGCTCTCAGGGTTTTCTGCAAGGACCTTTTGGTATACAATCATTAATATGTTCATTATTGTTAATGAATATGTTCATCAATAATAAATAGCACAGAAATCTTGGCAGGAACTTCAGTGAACCATGGAGTGCCCTTGTGGCTGCAGAATCTCTGGGTCAAGGATTCATTTCCAATTGACCAATCTGTAAATCAGTGAGTGGCTGATACATTACAGGCAGTGCCCTGAGACAGGAGAAAGGGGGGCAATGCACAACTTAATTCAAGGAATTAAAACTGACAGGGTTATGCTGCAACAGCTTTCTAACAGTGAAATATGTACAGTCTCTTTTTTTTGCATCTTTTTCTCCAGTACCAACTTAAAAAAAATTGCAAATTCACTGCTGTTTACATTACCTCCTCAAACCTGGAAGAAAATTACTGTGAAATAGTATTCAGCCCTATGAATAAAGCATGTGCAAAACATAAGTTCCCAGCTCAGGAAATAGTATTTTGCAATAATTCCAGAAACAAGAGAAACACAAAGACAAGCAGTGACTTTGATCTGCAATATGTTTTATGCTTTTAAACACTTGATAAGAGCTCTCAGTGGAAATTTCAGTCTTGTTTCCATATAGTGAACTAGCACAAGGAATTAGCTTGTCCCTTTTTAGGGAATTAGAGATGGATACAAGTGTGACTGATGGAGTTTGTGTGGATTTCTGTGAGACACAGATTGTGGTTTCATTGAGACACACCCCATCAAACTCTATTTGTAAGAAATATATCTACTTTCTGTGAGAAACAAGTGGAACTTGTTTTATGATCTTATAGTGCTTTAAAGGACGCAAAATCAGACTAAGCTTTCCATGGTCTATTTGGTAGATATGTTGAAATTTTTAATTTTTTTAAATTGTGAATGTTATAACAACCATCATAATTGAAATTTCTATCTAACCCACTTTTATCTCTTTGGATAATTTTAAATCCATGTTGTTTTCTGATTATGAGCTGTAACTAATTTATCTAATCTTATTCAAATAAGATAGCCACATCTCACCAATTTTGTAAGACACCTTATAAATTCAGCTATTAACAACTTAAATCAAGATTAGGATTATAAATATTTGCTATGAATTATAATAGGTTAAATAAGTCAGGATAAGAATGGTACTTAACTATTTTTTTCTCATTTAGTTCAGACTGTGAGCATTGTTTGGATCTAATTTTATTGGTTTTGATATAAAAGTGTTGTATTAAGTACTTTCCTACATCTTGTACACAAAGAAAATACGTAAAAACAATTAGATATCAAGTTGACCATAAACTAAAAATTCTTGTAATAGCTTCAGATGGTTCAAATAACTTGCAAGGTTCATTTAAATATCTGAGTTTCACTGTGCTGTCATGTGAACCTCTGGATTTCTGTAAGTCTGTCAGGAAATGATACATGGATATGATAAATGATACATGGATTAGTCTTCATTTTGTCTGAGCAGAGGAGGCAGATGTTAAATCCTGCTGCAGCCCTTGCTAGTCTCCTGAAATGGAACAGCTGGGCCAGAGACCCTCATGTTCCCCTTTCAAGGGATGGAAAGAAAAATGTCACTTTTTCTTCACAGTATATTTGAGATAATAATCATAGGACTGTCTTCTGACCATCTTTGTGACTGTTGCTTCCTACAGGGAACATCTCCAACACCCCAGCTTGGGCAGTCTCCAGCCACCCAACCCTTTAAAGCCTCTCTGTGTGTTTTGGGATGTTGGAACTCGAGGTACCTCCATTAAAATCCTCTGACAGAAGGCANACTATTGCATTTGTATTTTCAATTTTCCTAGTAAAGAACTGTTATTCCTACTTCCATATCTTTGCCTGAGAGCCCCTTAATTTCAAAATTGTAATAATTCAGAGGGAGGGGGTTTACATTTTCCATTTCAGGGGAGGCTCCTGCCTTCCTTAGCAGACACCTGTCTGTTCAAACCAAGACAGGTTTGCATTTCTGTCACCTGGGAGAGTCACTGCTTCTTTACCCAAACTGTATCCCAATAATCACCTCCTTCCTCTGCACTTTTTCACCAGATCTCTCAGGTGTCCCTAGACCAAAGCTGTAGCCTGTAGCTGCTCTGGTGAAGGTAAGGGACACAGGAATTAATGATGCACAGTTACATGTCAGCAGTTTGTCATAGCAGGGACTGGCAGCAGCACAGGCAAGAACAGATTCTGAGAAAACATTACTGAGTGTTTCAAACACTTCCTAAATCACACCTCCATGGGTGGACTCCTCTCTAGAGAGACAGAAGAAATGATTTAATGCTGCAGTTGGTGATCTGGGGCCTCATCTTGGCCATCTGCACCCAAACTAAGCTCAGCAGGATGCCACGTGCAGGATCATGGACTGGATGCTGCTGGTTTTTCAAAGATGTTTCTATATCTAATTTTCGTTGATTTCAAAGGATTATTCTTTAAAAGTCAAGTGCTAAACCAATGAACTGAAGCACTAAAGCCCCACAATAAAGGTCAGTATTGATAACCTGACATGGCTCAGATTCTTGTCCCTCAGAGCAGAGCCTGCAGTAGGATAATGTGCACTCTGTATTTTGTATATTATTGTATAAGAACCACCAGATATCTCAAACAGGGTTGAACATATCCAGTGTGCCCAAAAAAATCCTGAAGGTCTGTATTTCAGTTGTAGACAGATTTTTTAATTGTTGCTGCAAATCTTTATTTTTACATAAGTTTATTTGGCTCTAATGTTAGCAACATTTAAACTGCTGAAGAGAACTGAACTACAGTCACATGCAAATATATTTAATTCTTTAGTATCTCTAATATTCTTTTTTTTACCATTTTAGTGGGTTTTTTGAGGGTTAGCTTTTGTGTTTATTTCAGTTTCATTTGACTTTCATTTCTTGCCAAAGTAGCAAATCTCTTTATTTGAATTTTGCAAAGATATTTGATCACATTCAATTAAAAATGAATAGGATAACTAAATCAATATTTTCCCAGTTATTTCTTTCTGCTTCCACAATAGATTTCTTTTACTTCTCTAGAAATAAAGTTGTCCTGGTTGTGTTACTCTGACCTGCAACCAAGTGTGAAGTTAGAAAACAGAAAACAAAGCAAAATGAAATCTCATCTTTGCTAAAGCAAAGCTAAAGAAATAAAATACATCCACTGAAGTTCACTCCTTTTTTATACCTAAGTTGTACAGAAGCTGTAGCTGCTCCTCAGCAGAGTGCAGCATCTGACAACTGCTCTGTCTGCTCTGCACTGCTGCAGTGTTCTTTTTTGGGGTTCTGAGAACATCCCCTGTAAATGCCACTGCAATTCTATGGGATGGTCTTTCATTTTTCTCTGATATTCACCTGCAGAAAGTATTTTAATTGATCTTTCCTTAAGATCTCCTAGTGCAGTTTGGTTTTTTTTAACATGTTTGACAAGATGTTGAATTAACCTGATTATTCGACTATCACTGTTTATTTCTCTACATCTTTCAAATACTTTCTTTAAAAATTTGTCTGGTGTTACAGATAAAATATATTCCGATTTGAAGACCTTTTAATTTCTGAGGATTTGACTGAAATTCTTATATATCTTAATTATATTTCTGAGAAGAAAAATGAGATTTTTCAAACCTTTCAGAATAACTTCTGGAAGACAAGGAACCCTTATTAATAAGAAACACATGTCTCAAAGTAAAACATGCCTCAACTTCAGCTCTGATTCCAGGATTTCAAGGTGGTCCAGGGTGAGTCACAGAGGTACATCTGGCATTCAGTGAACTATTCTGAACCTCGGATCTGCACAGCAAAGAGCCTGCAGTGAAATTTTGATCTGCTGAGTCTGTGTGGAAGTGGACAGTACAGCTGACATTATCAGACAACACTGGTGGAACAATCTAGTAATTCATTTAAGTAATAAATCAAATATAAATTTAGGCACAGGCACAAAATTGGTAGGCTTTCACAAAGGGATGAGTTCTACATTTGTGCATCTGAGAAAGTGAGGGGCTCTTTTAAATAGATTCTGTAGCTGAAGTTCATGATGATATTTTTTAATGATTTGCTTTTGATTTGATTTATTTTTTAAATAAAATGATCAGTTGGTATCTGTTGTCAGCGAGGAGCACCTCACTGACAACAGATACCAATTGATCATTTTATTTGCTGTACATTGTAATATTTACTATTTAATGCTTACTAGAACTTTTGCTATCCAATGCAGTAACATTTATTTTAATATGCTGAGTGCTTGCCCATCTGAGTGGGCTGTAAAATCAAGCAGCTGTTTAAAATGAAGCTCAAAGATCAAAGCTCCAACGTTAGACCTGGATCAAAAGGTGACACCTGCTCCTGGAAGTTCAAATGCACGTGGTCAGCTGCAGAATCAGGGTGCTGATACACTTCAGGTTGTGTCCTCCTTCTGTGGAAACTGCACCTGGACATCTCCTTCAGCACACAATGCAGATTTCAACCTTCAGCATTTTATCTTTGACACCCAGACCTGTAGTTTTACAACGTGTCTGGTGAAAGAATGGAAGAAATTTCACTGTATCTACTTAAATAAATGTCTTCCATTTTCCTTTTCTAGGACATACCTGTATTTTCACAAGGGACAAGCACGAAGGGACAATGAAACCTGGCCAGCAGGCACATTCCAAAGCAGAAAATTCCTTGTGGAACAAGGTAACCTGCATGCTGTCCCTACTCCCAAAGGGAGACTTGAATGTAGTAAGTGCATCACAAGAAGCAGCATTGATGGTAGTTTGTTTCATTTAAGCTAGATCTAACAATGCAGAGCAGGTTTAACTTTCCCGTGCTGACATACTGTGTCAAGGTTGCCATTTGAAAAGGAATAAATGAAAGTGTTCATTGGTTATGAAAAATCACAGGGAATAAAATGAAACTTTAAAATTTGCTCTGTTGACCTTTAATGCTGAAACACCAAGCTTCAGAGGCTGCTATTTCCATGACAGCATGGTACTGAGAGTTTAGATTTTTAGAGAAGCTTTTTTCATTGCTTATTTCATTCATGTTCACCTGTGAATCACATAAAGTCAAAAAATATGCACTTTCTTGGCATGGGAGCAACTTGGCCCACAGATATCCTTTCATATCTGTCATGCTTATTTGCATGTAACAGCTTTATGTGTTGGGTTTCTTTAATATACCCACTAATCTTAAATTACAGCAACAATGGTTTTACTGCCTCTGAAGAGTATAACTCCATTCTTAATCACATGAACAAACTCGTTGCAACTGATAACAGGTAATTAAAACTTGGAGTGTTTTAGGGTGACATAACTGGACTTTAAGTTATAAAACTTTACAGCTGTATTAAACCTAAGCTCGATAGATTAACCTTGCTCAATAAAATAATTAATCAAGAATTGAAGCAAAAGTTGTCTGCTTCAGTAAGTGACTGTTATCTGTCAGGCTGTGTAGTTTTAGTAGCCTTCACTTGCCAATACATCCATTGAAACAGAGATTAAAAAATTACATGAGGGGAAGCAAAGGGGACAGCATTAATTTATGTGTGCTCAACAGTCATTGAAGAGGAAGGACAATGCCAGTCACACCAAAAACTGTTTCAAACACCTGGGTGCATTTCTAATAGTACCTTCCACCAGGGATGTTCTACAGTCACCTCTGATCATAAAATTAGAAGGCAGAGTATTCTGCAAGACAGTAAAATCCTACTGCTGAAAAGGCTCAGTTATGCTTGATTTCTGCAAGCCCAGGGAGCCATCACAGTGGCAGTGATGTTTAAAAGGGGTTTGCTGTGTTTGCACAATGAAGGTCACACAGAAGATGTAACAGCTCCTGTGGAACACTGGTTTTGAAACTTCAGATGGTCTTGCATGTCCATTGCTTTCAAGAAGCTGGAAATATCTGCCTTTGTGCTCTTGCACAGAGGATGCTGCTGCTCTCTATAAACATTTACAATGTACTTGTCTGGGGTTAACTTTAAATACACACTCCTCTCTGCAAGATGCTGATAAGACAAAGCAGAAACTGAGAGGGTTTGTTGAAGCAAATCTATCAAATTACAGTAATGTTTTGCTCTTTCACTGAAAGCACTTTCACTAGCCACTTGAAGTGCTGCTCATCCTTAATAGCCTGTTCACTAGAGAGGTCCCCAGTCAACAAGTCTTGTTGCTTTATGCCTCTGAAAGTGCAAGGCTGATGTCATGGAGCAAGAGACAAAAGCAAAGCTATCAGCTATTACTGGAAGAGATGTCACAAGTGTGGTAAAAAGAGAGTAAGGACACAGTAATTCATTTTAGTAGTGGTATAAAATTAATTTCTTTGATCCCAGTTAACTCTGAGTACATCTTAAGCTAGGAAAAAAAAATCAGTTTTCCATAATTTAATCAGTAGCTTGCTCTAAAAACCACAGTGCAGGTCACCACTTTTTCACTATGCAATGAATTAATTTCTTAATCCAAATAGACAATGAAAATTACCCTTTGAGCATATCTTACCATGTCAGTGGTTTGCATTCACGTGATCTCTTCCTTCAAGTCCCTTCTGCTCGTTTCAGAAGGAACCTCTGGACTTCTGAGCTAGAGCTGAAATCTTCCTTAACACAGAAAGAGCGAGACATACAGACTTGGGAGGATTTTTTTTAAAAATATGTCTTACACCAATATGGTTTATATGATCCATGAGTGTGAGGCAGTGACTATGGAAAATAAATGTTTCCAGTCCAAGTTTAGTCAGTCCAAAGCATAGCTCTGGTGCCTTTGAGCAGGCACTTTTCCAGCTGGCTTGGTGTGACTGAGCTGACCCCCTGAGGATGAGCCTGCGGTGGAATTGAGAGAGTTCTGGCCTTATATGAGCCAGATTTTACCTGTGGCACCCATTGTGGAAGTGCTTGTAGAAGGTTGGGCAGGGACTGAAATCCCATCTGGAGCAATTTAATGATGAGCACAAGGACTGTTCTGTCAAAGGTTTTTGCAGCAAACCCTTTAAAATGCACACCAACTCTAAAACAGTTATTTAAATATCTTTTACTAAACATTGAAAGCTTGCTTGATCAACCCTACATATGATATTTTTAATCAAGGGGATAACCCTCCACATTCCCCATTGTGATTTTCTGTGAAAAGGATAATGTATGTGCCATGAAAAACTTGTATGTAATGAATAAGTTAAATATATTGTTTCTCCTATTATTAGCAGAAATGTTACCTTTTGACCTTCCTTTTGAGATTTTTTGGAACATTTGATGCTTCTGATAATAGTTTAATATTACTTTCTTCACATTGATTAAATACACTTCATACATCACTGAACAATGAGTAACATTCAAATAAGGCTGTCCATTGAACTGCCTGCAAAAATGATAAAGTAAAAAATTAATCTCCAAAGTAAAGTCAAGCCTGAAATTGAAATCTTTGATGCATACATTTCATAATTAGTTCATTCTGCTATATCTAAAATGCAAATACAGTGCTCTTAAAATAATCCAGGTCTTCCTGCATGGAGCACTAATGAATTGTTCTAGCTGCTGCACCTCTGACTTCGAAGGATTCTGGAGTCATTTAGCTTTTTTGTCATTTTCTTTGTTAAGTTGCTGAATTTTCCTTTTTTATCAAGTTACTTAAAATAGCTCTCCTTGCCTCTTGTGTTACTTTAACTCTTATTTCAGGCACGGGATCCACCTACACATCAAGGGAAAAAGAATTCCCAGAATATGAGCAGGATCAAAGCTTAAGGATACAGTTGAGGTCATTCCTCCATTGCTCTGCCATCACCAATTTCTGACCATTTCTTAATGGTCCAGCTGCTGTAGAGTATTCTCTAAACTGCAACAGTGAAATTTTCCGGTCATGGGAAGTTTGCTGGCTTGAGGATTTTTAGCCTGTGTGCATGGTTTTAATTTTGTTTTGTATTTACATATTTTAGGTTGGGTCTTTTCCCTCCATAACCTCCTTGGGGATGTCAGCAGCATTAAACCAGCAGAAGCAGGGGATTGAGAATGGCCAAAAATGTTGTTGCCACACCGTGTCCGACCTGAAATCTTCTGTCAGGGAAATGCTCTGTTTCCTTCCTGCAGCAACCATGGTGAGTGATAATGGAAAAAATGCATCATAATTGTTGTCTTTTGAGTTTTCTAGGCTTAACTGCAATTTGAACATAAGTCCCTGAATCTGACTTTATCAAGTATTTATATCATCCTCTGTATGGCTGAGCTTAATTTTTTGTAAAATTACTGGCTGGTTACTGGACTAAAACCTTGCAAGATGTTGAGAACTGAAAGGCTAAGTCATGAACAGTACCTGTATTAAATTAATAAGTCAGTAGTAACATTCTTAGTGTGTCACTTGAAGACAATAAATCATTGCATTCAAGGGTGAAAGAACTTTAAATAAATGATGCAACTTGACTGATGAGTGGAAGAAAATTAAACCTTACACTTTGGCCCAAAGAAAAATAAATCTTCAGATGTAAGTGTTAAAATGTTAAAATTCAGTTTACTAATAAGGAAAACCTTCATTTCATAACACCTAAGTGAGAAAAATAATTACAGAACGGAATTTTTAATGCTTAGGAAACATCAGCACGCTCATATATTCTGAGAAAACAGAATATCAGATTATTTTATAATCTGATAAAAGCAGAAAGCCAAAATACTGACTTTTACTCAGCTATGGTATAAATCATAGAATCATAGAGTGGCCTGGGTTGGAAGGGACCTTGAAGATGATCCAGTTCTATCTCCCTTGCCATGGGCAGGGACTCCTTCCACTAGACCAGGCTGCTCAGAGCTCCATCCAACCTGGCTTTAGACACCTCCAGGGATGGGGCAGCCACAACTTCTCTGGGCAGCCTGTGCCAGGGCCTCAGCACTCACACAGCAAAGAATTTCCCCCTAAATCTAGTATAAAGCTGCTCTCTTTCATTGTAAAGCCTTGCCCCTTGTCCTGTCACTACATGCCCTTGTACAAGTCCCTCTCCACTGCTCCTGCAGGCTCCTTTCAGGCACTGGAAGGCCACAGTCAGGTGACCCCAAAGCCTTCTCCTCTCCAGGCTGGACAATCCCAATTCTCCCAGCCTGTCTCGTATGAGAGGTGCTCCATCCTCTAATCCTGGTGGTCTCCTCTGGGCTCACTCCAGCAGGTCCCTGTCCTTCCTGTGCTGGGAGCCCAGAGCTGGATGCAGAGCTCCAGGTGGGCTCTCCCCAGAGCAGGGCAGAGCAGAGGGGCAGGATCCCCTCCCCAGCTGCTCTCACACTGCTTTGGGTGCAACCCAGGCTGGGGTTGGCTTTCTGGGCTCCAGCTGCACACTGCTGGCTCACGTCCAGCCTCTCACCCACCAGCACCCCAAGTCCTTCTCCCCAGGGCTGCTCTGGATCTGCTCGTCCCCAGCCTGAATTGGTACCAGGGGCTGCCCTGACCCAGGTGCAGCACCAGCACTTGGCCTTGTTAAACCACAGCAGATTTCCATGGGCCACTTCTTGAGCTTGTCCAGCTCCCTCTGGATGGCATCCCAACCTTCAGGAGGGTCAGCTGCACCACTCACCTCATGCAACCAAGCACCTCTAGCCCTCTATATGAGATGCAGTGCTTGTGTGTGACTTTTATTTGTACATCAAGAATACTTGACCTGAGGAATTAGAAGGGTTCAAGTTAATAGGAGCAAGCTGGGAATAGAACAGAAGCTGTAGGCACCGTAAATCTTGTTTGGAGTTGGAGAATTTTTGGTCTGTGTGGAATTTTTTGCTTTGTTTTTTTTTTTTTTTTTGGGCCATCACAAGATTAAATTGTAATCCTAAGTATCTGTGTGAAGAACAAGAAAAAACAAACCATAAAAATATAAAAGTTGATGAGTTACCGTTATTATTTGTGTTGGAGTGTGTTGTGGTTTTTTTGGAGTTTTTTGGTAGGGGTAGAAGATTTTATTTACATTTATTTTGGAATTATACTGATTTGTGAAGTGGGGTTTTTTTATATTTTGGGTAATGATTTGGTATTTTTGTATTTTTTGTAGACTTTGGGTAATAATTTTTAATATGTTTAAATTTTCTACATTTGGAATATGGTTTTTTGGTCAGTTTTTTCTTCTTATTATTTTTGTGGAATTATTTTGTTGAGGAGTTACATGGGGAGCTGTGAGGTTTTTTTGAGATTTTGATTTGTTGTTTTTAGAAGTTTTTTGATTTTTTTTTTTTTCCTAAGGTGTTTGTATCATTGTTATATGCTGAGGACTGTTTATCTTGTTGTAAGTTTTTATTATTTGAGGTAAGGTTGGTTGTGGACTAGGTAAGGTATTAACTGTTGTTAATATTGTTACTTGTGTTTGTATTCTGTGGGTTTAGATTCTTCCTTAGATTGTACATATTAGGAGTTTAGAGGGAGCACATGTTGGAATAAGACTGGAATAGGACTATCAGTCTTTCCATGTTTTTCTCTATTACAAATTCTAAACAGCAAAACAAACACCTCAGGCCACAGCATCAAGGTAAGAGCTAAGGGTTTTTAAGCAGCAGTGACAGCACTAAATGCACCGTTATTTTTCTCAGCAGCCACCCCAACAATGAACCTCTAAAAATTTGAGAAATCACCCTACACTCAATGACATAATTCCCATTAATCTTTAACCAACCCCTCCATTGCAAAATAAGAGCATTATGCTTGTTTCAACATTTTACCATGTAAGTTCATTGAAATTAAACTTTCTTCTGTAAAACAGAATTTGATGCCTTGTGAAGGCTGGCCTAGAGCAGAGGCTGGACAGAGCTAAAGAATAAAGCAGGGATTTATTCAAAGGATCT